>CAOLHI010000203.1:600000-795819 GCA_948474755.1 Ctenosaura bakeri
CCGCTTCCGCTGGGGGGCGCTGCTCCGCCGTCGCTCATAGGACGGCCTCTTCTTCCACCTCCTCCCTACACCTGGCAACATAGAGACGGAAAAAGATTAGCGGCTGACACGGAGGGCTGGACTTCCGGTAAAAACTGGGGGTCGCCATTGGTCAGGGTTCTCCGTGGGCCGCTCTGCTCCGGAACATCTCTATGGGGAAGGCTCGCTGTAGTCTGCGTTGGGAGACGGAGAGGAGGATCCGCGCAGTTTCAAGCCGGAGGGTTTCACTAGGATGGCTGCGGCGCGGGAATCGCGTTTTCGACATACGTCCCATGGAGACGCCCGTGGTGCGCTCTCAGGTTGCGCGGGAGTAAGTCCGTTGGACTGGACGAGGGCCATTTCCGCACTAGCTTGTTATAGCGCGATGATTCCACGTTCAACCTCCTCTGGAATCCTGGGGTTTGCAGTTTCGGGAGGGGCCGCCGGCCCCTCCCGAAACTGCAAACCCCAGGATTCCAGAGGAGGTTGAACGTGGAATCATCGCGCTATAAGAGTGTAATGCGGAAATGATACTGGTCGCTGCCAAGACCCGAGCTTCCAGGCTCAGGGTTAGATCCAGGAGCGCATTCAAGTTGTAAACCTGAGATTTAAGGGGGAGTGTAACTCCATACAATGCAGTCTAAAGCCCTGATCTCTAATCTGCTTTCTAAATGATCAAGGGTACCTCTGTTTGGATTAAGTTTCAATTTGTTCTTCCTCATTGAGTCCATGACTGATGACAGGCACTAGTTTACAGCTTCCTTAGATGGAGGTTGGAAAAGAGTATTCAGATTCAGTATCATCTGCATACCAAAGGCACTGAACCTCGTCATGCAGGTTCATGTATTTGTCAAATAACATGGGAGACAGAGCCAAGCCCTGGGGGACTCCACAGGCCAGCAGGTTGAACAGGAGTTCCCCAGCATCATCTTCTGGGTTCACCCTCCTGAGAGAAGTTGAGCCATTGTGCTCCAGGCTCCAGCCCAGCAAGAAGGGCCAGAAGGGTACTGTGGTCAATGTCACCAAAAGCCACTGAGAGGTCCAGCAGAACCAACAGGGACACACACCCCTGTCAAGTTCCTGGTGTAGGTTACCCATCGAGGCAACCAAAGTTGTCTCTGTCCCATAGCCATGCTGAAAGTCAAACTGAAATGCATTTTAGTAATCAATCCTGAAGCTGGGAGGCCACCATGTGCCCCAGTATCTTGTCCAAAAATTGAAAGCTCTTGTCCAAAACCTCAAAGCTCTACAAATTAATATTAGAGAGAGAACTAGAAGCAGAGCGAATAAAAGAGGTCATGGTGAAATGGTCCCAAAATATTGGACATGAAATTCAACTCGAACAGTGGGAAAAAAGCTGGTCAATTACAAATAAATTCACAGTAGCTCAAAAATTGAAAGAAAATTATATCAAAATGCTCTATCGATGGTATTTGGATCCGGTAAAATTAAGTAAGATATATAAATTGAAAGAAAATAAATGCTGGAAATGTGACAAAGAAAATGGAACCTTTTTCCACCTATGGTGGACTTGTGATAGGGCCAAGAGCTACTGGAAAGATATTCATAGTAAAATGAGTGAAATTTTACAGAGCAATCTACCACTAACACCAGAATTGTTTTTGTTGAACATGACCCATAAAATAGAGAGGGAGGGTGAAAGAAAACATTGGAGGGTTATCCTATATATGATAAGGGCAGCGAGGCTTATATATGCGCAAAAATGGAAAAGTAAAATTATACCCCAAATGGGAGACTGGTTGACAAAGGTAATAGAGTTGAAAGAAATGGATATGTTATCGGGGATAGTTCAGGGCAAAATGCAGAGCCGACATGCAGAAAGATGGCGTAAAGTAGAAAAATTTGTTGAACTAGAAAGACTTAAGAAGGAGCTCTGATGGAAATTCTGACTAAAAGCGATAACAGTAAAAGTATTAAAGAGTATAAAGAGACTGTGTAATGAATAAGGACAATAAGAGATGAAGTAAAAATATTTCATTGAGAATGAATTGCAGAGGCAATTAAAAAAAATAAATCTTATGGAACGAGACAAAAAACATAGAAGTGTGCGTAAGTGACAAATAAGCAGACATTATTGAATATGGGAAAACCCCGGTAGGGGAAGGTAAGAAGAGAAACGTTGTACATTATGATAGATAAGAGATAAGGTGATGCTGAGGAAGTAAATCATGTAAGAAAGATTACTTAGAAACTATCACAATCACGGATTATCACCCGGAATGTCAGATTGAATGAGAGAAACTTGAGAGAAATAATGTTTGTAAGGAACGAATATAAGGTATATGAGAAGTAAGCAGAATAAGAACGGAAGACGAAAGGAGTGATGTAAAGTGGTTATGAAAACAATATGTAATGAAACCGTTTTTTAACCTGTTGTAAATTTAAATAAAGATTATAATTTTTTTAAAAAAATTGAATGTTGGAAACTGAATTAAATGATGACTCTTAGTAGCTGGTCTTCTGAATGAAAAGGAAATGGCCAGAGACTGCTTGGAAGTGGGATGACCACCCTTCCTCCCTTGACTTGCAATTATATCATCAAGCTGTGGGAAGAATTTGCAGTTTGTGAAAAGGCAAACAGAGAAATTACAGAGACCTGAATTGGCTCCTGAAGCATGTTAGGTCTGCTTCTCTGCAGCCCTAACCCTCCACCCTTAAAAGGGCTAAAGAAATCCAATAGCATCTTTGAGACTGACATAACCTTTCTATAATATGGGCTTTAGTCTACTTCATCTAATGTGCAGAACATTTATTGGTCTCAAGATGGCTGCTCCATGCATCTGATTAAGTGCACTGAAGACCACAAATGTTTATATGTCAAGTTGGCTGAACTCTGCTTGCCATGTTTGTAGGTAATTGACTTTGTTTTGGTGCTTGTGTGTTCTGCTGTGTAGCTGGGGGATGATGGGATCCCTTGATGGCAGGATGAGCTGGGAACATAGAAATATTATTATAGTGACTTGTGATAAGTGAATAAACAGGCACAGCTGCAAGGTTGGACTGTTGGCAAGCTGAATGTGAAAATGGAAGGGTAACAAAAGACTTGGGAAATACATTGTTTGGATAAACCATCCAATGAAATATTAGTGCACTCTTAATTTTGAAACCTTATGTTTTATATAGTATTACAAATCCCATATTCCTTTAGTCTTGGCGACACCAAACTGCTGCTGTTTGTTCAGTGTTGCCAAATAAAGCTTTTGAAACCTCTAAGCTCAATTTCTTGAACTTGCAGCTGTCCTATACCTCATATTATGCTAGAATAAGCCAGTTAGTCTCAAAGACACTAACGGATCCCTTCGTACCCTTTCATTCTAAGGGACTTTCTGCACTACACTGTGATAGTGCTATTATTCCACTTCCAACATCCTCCAGAATCCTGGGGTTTGCAGTTTGTGGAGGGGCCTTTAGAATTCTCAGCCAGAAAGCTCTTTGGCCTCAGGAAACTACAAACCCCAGAATTCCACAGGATGTGAAAATGCAATAATAGCACTATAACAGTGTAGTAGGGAAAGACCCTAAAAGAGACTAGCATGGCTATATCTTTGAATATCCCCACCATTACAAATGTGGAATTTATGTAATTTGCCAGAATGTTGAGTAGTGAGCCACCTCTATCTTCAATGTACCTATTTGTTAAATAAATACATTATCAATAAACACATTATCAAGTGTCAGCCTCTGGTGAACTCATTCTGGGGAAATCAAATTCAGGTGAGCATTGCACCCCTGAAATTACGCACCACCTGGAGAATTGTACATAACAATACATAGGATTCAGTTTGCAAGAAACAAGACTTGAAAGAAGTGAAAATTCCCAGTTTTGAGGTATTAACAGAACAGATCCAGGTCTGACTGGTATATCCAAAAATGCTTCTGCTGTCTTCTTTTGTTTTCATCATTCAGTTTTTAAAAACTCCATCTGCTGCACTGAATTGTATATTTATTTACCTTTAATTAACCCTTTGAAAACACACACCTTCCAAGGCATCTCATGATCTAAAATATACAATTCCAAGTCTACATTAAAAGTTCATAAAGTTACTTTTAAACATAATTAAGAATGAACCAGTAACAAAATCAATATATAACAAACAGATTTTTAAAAAAATTTTAATGCATTTATTTCTAAATTACTTTTAGAAAATCTACATTGATCTGTGTTGCATATTGCTATACCACACAGTTGTTTCTCATTGGGGAAAACACACTTGTAAGATAGAATAGAATACAAAGTCTTAAAGTAGTGGTTCTTAACCTGGGGTCTAGGCCCCCCTAAGGTGGTCTGGAAAGCCCTGCTGCTAGACACCAACAGCAGCACCAATAAGGACATGGCAACGGGGAGTGCTTGTGGGTGCCGAAACTGCTCCCTTATTTGCAAATGAGGGAGCAGTTTGGGTGCGCGCACACATACTCCCACTGCCAGGTCCCTGATAAAAGGAATACAGTGGCAGTTGTGTACATGTGCCCAAACTATGACTCTGGAGAGCAGGGTTTGAATCCTCACTGGGACACAAACCCACTGGTTTACATCAGGCAAGTCACATTCTCTCAGTCTCAGAGGAAGGCAAAAGCAACAAATCTTGCCAAGAAAACCCTCATGCTAGGTTTACCTTAGGGTCACCGTACGTCAGTTTTCAAAGGGGAGATATATGACAGCTAGAAGGAACCTCTCTCTGTCAGCAGCAATTTGTTGTTGTGTGCCTTCCAGTCACTTCTGACTCACAGCAGCCCTAACATGAACCTATCTCAGGTTTTTTGGCAAGATTTGTTCAAAGGGGGTTTGCCTTTGCCTTCCTCCAAGGCTGAGAGAATATGACTTCCCCAAGGTCATCCAGTATCTGAGCAAGGATTTGAATCCTAATCTCCAGAAGCCTTTAATGTAAAAAATGGAATATTTAAATAATGCTTTAATATTTTAAACCTGAATTTAAATATTTAAATCTTGAGTTATGTCTTGGGGTCCCTGGCAAAAAATTATATTTTCCGGGGGTCCACAGTAAAGAAAAGGTTAAAACCATGATCTTAAAGAATTATTTGGGAGATCTTTTCAGAGTGTATAAAAAGGACCCTTGGCTTCTTACCAGCTACAGTTAAATTATTCTCTGCAGATTCATACAGATTTGGCCTGGGTTAGTACAGTTAATCCGTTAATATCCCCAAGGAACTGACAAGGCCTGCCTTTCTCCTTAAACTCACCTTCATGTACCTATGAATCATCTCTTAGTGTTACTTTTTAAAAAAAACCATGGAGTCACACACAAGGTTACTTTAAGTTGCTAGAGTAACCCAATCAAAAAGATTATCTGCACAAGGCCATGTACCTTTTGTTTTATTGTTAGCATCTGTAGAAGAGAAAGTCACATGTAAATCACAACAGAAGTGATATTGTAATACTCTAGAATGGATTATGTCATTATAGTGTGTTTTTTTAATGTTACAGTATTATGATTGATTTTAATTATACTTTGTTTTCATCTGTGTTAGCAGTTACCTTCAGTTCTGTACTGAGAGAAAAACAGGGGATGCTGCTTTGTTGTCTCTGATATTTTTATGGGGTATATCCAGTGGTTGAGGCCTAAAAACCTTGAAGGCGCCAGATTCCATCTGATCTTGGAAGCTAAATAGGACCAGGCCTTGTTAGTACTTGCAAGGGAAACCACTTAGGAATACAAAGTGCTATAGTTCAGAGAATTCCTTGCCTAAATATTCCTTACATATACATGCAAACATACATCTGACGGTGCTATTGGAAATCATTTTCACTCATATCACGTGCCTCCACAACAATCTTCATTGGTCTTCCCAATCTCTTGCGCTCTTTTGAGACATATCATAGACTGTTACATAAGGGTCCCCACTGGACAAGGGAAATTTTAGGGGAATGTCAGGAGTGCAGAGAGTTGATGGAAAACAATCTTATATAAAAAGAAAACTGGATATAACTCAGTGTATTATAAGGCATTTTATTTTTGATGTTATAAGTTAGTTTGCGCAATTTAATAGGTAGATGACAGATAAATCTGTCTTTACGTAGGACAATCAGTAGAATACTGGTGTGAAAGAAAAAGTTATTCCATTTCATTCTACCATGTTCAGCTTCGATGGAATAAAACATCTACCTGCCAAAAGAAACCAAATTAACTTTTCTGGAGTTCACTTATTTATAGCATGCTTCCATGCTATTGGCATAGACACTAAACTTTTTTTAGTTCAATGATCAAAGTGTTCACAAGGGATTCTTTAAGTCTGTCAAGAGCATGTTTTCTATATCATCTAAATAGGCTACTTATTCTTTTATTTTCTGTGATTTCATAAATGTAGGGCAGGGTGCTGAGACTCCTTGCCATGTTTCTTGGTGTGTGTACAATGTTTTCTTTAAATGCACTTGTACCTGAGATTGCAGCCTACACTGGCAATTCTCTGTTTGTGATGCTTGGCATAGCCACATTTGGCTTATTGTTTACTGGATGATTCCCTCCTCCCCTTTCAGCTGTGAGCAACATCCTTCTCATGATTAAGAAATCTCTCACAAACCTTAAAAGCAGGTTGTCGGGGAATGTGGGCAGACTCCAGAGTCTGTAAGTAGGTGAAGAAGATTGGTAGTACCTTGGTTCAGCCAGCAAAAAAACTAAACTGAATCAAAAGCATTCCACAGATGGAAGACATTATTACATCAATGGCAATTTTTTGCTGGATTCATCCCTACGTCATCATTCTCTCAACCTGTCCTCTTCTCAGTAGTATGCTTCCTTGCCCATTTCTGAGCTGTCCCATTCCTTACATGGGACAGCATTTGGGCAGCCACATAAGTTTGCCTTCTCTCTCCCTATCTATTTCCTTGGGTCCCTCAGGTTGTAATCCTGAGGACAGCAACGGTCTAATTATTTTTGCAAGGCACCTTAGGAAGCTTTTTTGCTTGAAGAATGGGGTACAAAAGTTCCCTAGATAAAACTCCATGCACCATTGTAACACAAACTCTTAGACTGCTCTAGCTTGACAGGAACAGTCCTGATTACTCTGTCATCCCATTTTTCTTTCAAATGTTTTAAAAACGTTCCAGGTTTTTTCTCCCTTTCCTCCTCAGTTTACTTTGGTGCAAACTGTGTTCAAATGACAAACATAGTTTGTACTCAACTCAGCAAGAAGCAGAGGAGAGGTGGAGGCAGAGTCTTGCCCTTCCCAGGAGGTTAAGACAAAAGCAAACTGCTACAGCCTCTTCTAGTTTGTGTGTCCTTCTTTATTAATAACTTTGGCCATCTTGGCCACATGTGTCCTGGGTTTCATCTGTGAAATGCTGGAGGGAATGTTGCAACCCCTTAGACTGTGTCCATGAAGCAGTCATAGATTAGCAAGTTTCCATCAGGGAAGCATAGTTTGCTTCAACATATTTCTACCTTGCCAGAAGATACGATGGGAACCTATGTTTATATTACTATCTTCTCAAAAACTATTCACATGAAGCTCTCTAGCATATGTATTCCAAGTTTTCAGGCAAGCAGTATTCATTGGAGCAATGCCCAGAAGCCCTTTCAGGATTCATGTCTCTCTGCTAGAGCAATAAGAACATATGGTGAAAAGAGGAAAGCCATTTTCTGAGCAGTCAGAAAACTAACAGAAGGACCCAGATTATATAGTGATCACATAAATTATTAAATAAATGTTTGTCTGTCCTAGTTGGACTTGACTCCTGTAGGTATTTTGTTCTAAAGCAAATGCATGTGAAATGCAGGCTGGATCCTTCTTTCCCTTGACCAAGTAACAATCTCACTCTCTTCTCTGAGCCAGTAGACAAAAACTTGATTTAAAAAAAAAAGGCTTTTTTTTTTTTTTGTAGATTTTCTCCCTCACACACACACTGGTACAGGTTCTATCAGATTCCAGACTGCCATTTCAACCAACATGGGAATTGCTTTTGTTGGAAGACTGAAAATGGCTTGTATGGGAGTAGGTGCATGGAACCAGAAGAGATGCTTCTGAAGACTCCTTTCAAAGTACTGTCAAGTGGGCTGTCAAGTTGGCAACTAAAGCGGCTACCAGGTACCTCTTTAATTATGGATACTGGCTGACAGCTCTCAGTGGATGGATCTTGCTCAGATCTTTTGAATGGGCTGGAGAAACCTGAAAGGCATGATTTTCTACCTGCACACCTAGTTAAGGATGATGTGTCCTGGGTCTGTACATAAAAAGAAACAATAAAAGCACCATTTTTATTCAGTAAATGAAACATACTCAGAAAAATAAAAGAAGAATTGTTATCTGTAAGCATTTCAGACTGCCAGAGCCTCTCTTCAAATAGCTAAGGTGCAACAGTGGAATTTGCTGCCAAAGTGTTTAAACAGTATGCCTCCACCTATCCTCAGCCTTCACATTTGTAAATAAACTCACTTAAGATGAACAAAATATTTGGAACATTCCTTCCTCCAGATTACACCTACTCCAAGTAAGCACTGTGCTCTTGAAACCTTATCCAGAAAAAAGTTGGGTGGGCATAAGAGGCCTGTCACTGTGTAATTAATAGCTTACAAATACACTGAGTCAGGGAGAGGGGGGAAAGGATGCAGCTACAACAGTGGGGATGGACAGTTTCAGAAGTCCTGAGAGTCCATTTTGTAACCCCAAGCTACAGCCCAGTTGGAAAAAAAAAAAAAAAAAACAAGTGAGAAATGACTTCTGGTCTACTTCCACTTTTTTAAACGGGGGGGTCCTACAGATGACCTGAAACAGAAAGCTCCTGAAGAAGAACCTACAGATTGAATTAAAAGGAAATGCTTGGGTGCAAGGGATATCAGTGGAGTTCCTGAGAGGTCCGCAGACCACAAAAAAAGGCCTTGAGGAGCTGTGTGCAGTTTGTTGTACAGTCACTTTGACCATCCCCACATTAAAGCACACACAAGCTATCTGTTCCAAATGAAAAATAAAACACAAATTGATTTGCCCCTGGCCCTGTCAGAGACAAAAGAAGCCCCACACTAGATGCTAAAATCTTTATGTGATTCTGAGACAGCCAACAGAAGGAGCCAGTTGTGTAGGGACGGAGGGGGGGCAGTTCACCCTGGGCAGCAATGTTTTTGCAGCGTCCCAACCTGTGGCCAGGGCATGCAACCTGTAGCCACGTCCTTGCATGCCCTGACCACACCCCCATGTGCCCTGGCCACACCCCATGCACAACGGTCACGCGTCTCACACTGTACCTCTGACCCCTCCCACCTCCCTTCCACCTCCCTCCCACCCCCCTCCCCACACTCCAAGCTCTGCCACTGGAAGGAGCATAATTGACAAATGGTTTCTTTTCCTTTTATCCTATTAGAAAATGAACTTTACAGTAGGAACAAGTAAAACACACTGTGAAGGGAGGAGGTAGGTGAACCTGGTTGGTGCCAGCCAATCACGGCTCAGGGAATGCTCTGTGGGGGCACACTGGGGTGGGGAGAAAGGATACAAAACTGGGCTGTCTCTTGACAGAAAGCAGAGAGAGGAAAGATGTCTGAGAGACAGAAGAAAGCTGTACTAGAGATATGGCAGTCAACGGGGGAAGAATTAAATATTGTATTTGCAGGCGTACAAGACTCACTTTTTTCCTCCAAAAATGCTGTTTGAAAATAGGGTGCTTCTTATATGCCGGTGTGTCTTATAGGCTGGCAAATAGTACTTTCCAGTGTGTAAATGGGGTGCGTCTTATATGGCAGTACATCTTATACACCAGCAAATATGGTAGATTTTGGAGTAGCTGTGAATGATTAAACAGTTTCGGGATTCACGTGTGATCTAATTGTGTATTAATAAACTTCTACTTGCTTATTCTTTTTTTTTTTTTTTTTACAACTGTGTCTGGATGTTCCTTGCAAGTTTTGATAGAGAGTCTAGTCCTGGTTACCCACAGAACAGCACATCCACTGGTCCACATAGGAATCAGGCCCAGGTTTTTATTTTATTTATTTATTTATTTATTTGTATCCTGCCTCTCCATATGGATCGAGGCGGCGAACAACTTAGAAATAGCATGTATTTCGATACATTTCTTATACATGCCCCCAACAAGCTGGGTACTCATTTTACCGACCTACGGAAGGATGGAAGGCTGAGTCAACCTTGGAGCCCAGCAGGATCGAACTCACAACCTTGTGGTTTGCAGTACTGGCATTTAACCACTGCGCCACCACGGCTCCAATCCAGAGAATGAACTTGAGGGGGAAAGGGGCAAAGTGAGTGATAGGACCCCAAGGGGTTGGAACTGTGGAGTCAGCTTGGAGAAGGGATCCATCACACATCCAGGCAGAAGGAATATCTATATTATCCATTAAAATAATAAAATATTTTAGATGAAAGTTTTTTTTTAATCCCCACCAAAATTGTTTATAACACACAAAAGCTATTAATGCCCTACCTATATCTTGCCCTCATAAATCTATTTGTCATATATCTAGCTCTCAGAAAGAGGGCACTAGGCTTTGGGGGAGAAATTATTTTGTCTACTGCCTCCTAAATAAACTAGCACCAGCCATCTCTACAACTTTCCAAACTATTCTTTCAGAGCGAGGACAGTGTTGCCCCTCCAGATTCTAGGTGGACTAATAACAGGATTGCAGAGGATGGCATTTATTGTGTCCAAATAAATGAAAAACATAAACCAATTTTAAAGCAAGGTTTGTAGTTGAATTATGAATCTTGGCTTGTTTGGGCTCAGTTGGGGTGGCTGATGACTTCTGTGTCAGTGATACCGTAACACTGTTCTGGGTCTTACTCCAGCCTTCGAGGGCACTGTCCAAGATGCTGAGCCCTGTCCAACATAGGTTCAGCCCCTTGGAGTCCTTTAAAGTCTGGAATAACACCCAAAGCATATTCACTGAAACACTGATATGGAGGTCTTCAGCTGAACCATAATCCTGATGCGAATGTAATTTCCCTGGTAATATATAATGCAGACTTGCTTTCAGCAATTTAGGCCATTTCTGCACCACACTGATACAGGGCTATTATTCCACTTTCAACACCTTGTGGAATTCTGGGATTTGTAGTTCACTGAGGCCAAAGAGCTCTGTGGCTGAGAATTCTAAAGGCCCCTCTGTAAACTGCAAACCCCAGGATTCCATAGGACGTTGGAAGTGGGACTTCCTCTTTTCCCACTCCCTCCCCCTTCATCAACTCAGGAATCTTGTTAGCAGGGGTATGTGAAAAAAAAGTGAATAACGGTGGGAAAAGGCACAGACCTCAACAGCGTAAGACAAGCTACAAGTCAAAAGTTGTGCAGTTAATTGAATGTTATGATGAATGCTTTTCCTTCCTTATACAACCTCAAGAAAAGCCCTGTTCCCCCGCTTTCTCATTTTGGTAAATGGTGGGGAATCCATCCCCCAACAATGGCCCTTTCTGCCCCACACTATTATAGTCCTATTATTCCACTTTCAATATCCTGTTTAATTCTGGGGTTTGTAGTTCACTGAGGCCAAGGAGCTCCCTGGCTGAGAATTCCAAATGCCTCTCCCGAAACTGCAAACCCCGGGATTCCATAGGAGCTTGAAAGTGGGATAATAGCGCTATAACAGTCCAGTGCGGAAATACGAGGAAGAATCTCCCCCGGATCAGCTTAAAGTTGTGAACTTGGGTCGAAGTTTTGGGGTGATGCGAACGTTTTTTTTAACAGCCCGATCCCACACCTATTTACTGAAGCGCTGGAAGGTACAGCCGTCCGAACAGTTGCGACTAGTATCGAACCGGGACAAGCACGGCCCCCAAGCACTCGACCAAGCCGGCGCCGAATGACAGGTCACGTGACCTTCTGCCGCCCTCGAGGCCCTTCCCCTTTTGTGGGCGGGGGAAAAGAGCGAGCGAGCGCGCGCGCGGTGCCGCTCCTACCCGGCGCCTCGGCTGCCGGCGAGGAAACGCAGTTGCCTTGAGAGCGCGGGGCGCGGGGAGCCGGCGGCCGGTGAGTAAAGGGGACGACGACGACGACGACGACGGGGGGGGCTCCTTGCCTGGCCTTGGAGGGCGAGGGGGGTCCGGCGCGGCTCGGTGGGCGGGGCGCCTGTCACCGGGAGTGGGCGGCGAGGAGAGAGCCGGGGGCGGCCGGGCGGCCGGCCGGGAGGGCTCCTGAGGGGCCAGCGTGACTTGGCACTTCGGCGGCGCGAGTTCGGGGTTGCCGGAAAGGCTTCGGACGGGGCGCCGCTTCTGCCGTCTCGGGGGCCGGCGTTTGCGCAGCGGGCTGAACCGGGAGGAGGGGGCCCAGGGGGGAGAACCGGGCAGGTCTTCGGAGCCTGGTCAGCGCCGGGCCGACGGTACTTTGGGAAGGGCCGGCCGAGGGACTGCTCCTGCCTGGTGCCAGCCTGCGACGGCTTAAAAGTTCCGAGTGGGTCCCGCATAAAACCGCCTGTCCTCCCTCCCCCTCGGCGGAGAATCCGAATCCGCCGAGGCTGCGGTCTGGTCTGGCTGTGTGAAAACAAGGCTACAGCACGGCGGTTTTGGGAAATAGCTGGCCCGCCTCCGACGGAAGGGCAGTTCTTTGCTACTCCCTCATTTCCCCCCTCTGTCTCGCTCCCCCTCCCATGTCCCCCAAGAACCGCTCTCAGAGTGTCCCATAAGAGGGCTTCAGAGGTATTTTGTGTCCTGTTCTCTTGACAGAAAGATTTGGTTTAAATTTTAATTTAGTCACAAGCCACAAGGTTGTGAGTTCGATCCTGCCGGGCTCCAAGGTTGACTCAGCCTTCCATCCTTTCGCAGGTCAGTAAAATGAGTACCCAGCTTGTTGGGGGCATGTATAGAAATGTATCAAAATACATGCTATTTGTAAGTTGTTCGCCGCCTCAATCCATATGGAGAGGAGGGATACAAATAAATAAAAATAAAATAAAAAAATAATTACATCCTGAAGTTAGTTGACCGCCTTTGCAGCCTCATTTGTGCTTATTCAAAAGTCGGTTCTGTTGAATTCCTGTCAAATGCATATGGCTAGTAGCCCTAAGATTTGGACCAGAATGCAAGGAATGGAATTAGATTGGATTGGAGAACATGCACACACATATACACACACACACACACACACATATATATGTATTGATGAACTAAACCTTGTATTCTTTGAATGCGCCAGGTGGTTTGTCTCTTCTGAGGTTTCAGTGAACTTTGCTGATTATGTTCTGGAACTGATGCACCGCTGAAGTATCAACATAATTTTCTTCAGAAGTGAACCTTATATATGGTTTCTGTACATGATTTCCAACACATTTCTTCTTCATTGTTTGCTCTCATAGTTGATCTCCATTGTAGTTCTGTCTTATTTTCCAAGTGCTCATTGCATGGTGTGTTTTTTTAATGACTCCAGTGCAAAACATTTTTCCATGATGTCATACTTTCTAAAGTGAGTAACAACATTAAAAGACAATAAAATCTGACACAGGCTAATTTGGAAGTTAGTATAAAAGTCTAGAATGAAATGATGCCCGCTCATTAGAACCCTAGGTAAATAAATGTTTTCATCAGCTGATGAAAGGAGAATAAAAGCAAGATCAGGCAAACCTTTCTGAGGAGGGAGTTCTCAAAATGAAGTACTAAAAGGCCCAGTCTCTTGTCACCACCTACTTTGCTTCAGAAGTCAGGGATATGTTACAGGGGTTTTGAGAGTTATATTGTAATGGGATGGTTCATGCAGAAGATGATAGCCTT
Source organism: Ctenosaura bakeri (assembly GCA_948474755.1). Taxonomy (NCBI): domain Eukaryota; kingdom Metazoa; phylum Chordata; class Lepidosauria; order Squamata; family Iguanidae; genus Ctenosaura; species Ctenosaura bakeri. Next base: position 613,699 of record CAOLHI010000203.1, read on the forward strand.
GGTCTTAAGCTGTCTAGGTTGTCACAGACTAAAACCAAGTCTCTGAAATATAATTGGAAATAGAACAGCAGCTAGGATGGCATTCTCAAAAGTGGCACAATACAGTTTACGCCACTGAAATACACCATTTGTGTGTATGTATTACAGTTTAGGCGTTAATAGTACAGTCCCATGCATGTCTGTTGTACTATTGAGTCCAGTACAAAGTAAGTACTGTTGAGTTACTGTTAGGCAAATGCATATATAAGTTTGTAGTCTGAAAGACTGAACTATAAACCTAGAAATTCATAAACCTAGGTGAGATCACTTGTCTGTGATGAGATTGGTAGATGGCAGTTAGACCTATTTTAGAATCATCATATAGATCACTTGTAAATAAATATTTGAGGTGCTTCATGCACTCATAGGAATAGACTGTACAATATTTCAGAGTGACAACATGGTTGCCATGCCTTGCAGCAGCTTTTCAGTCTTTTTTGGAATGATGGGGCACCCCACCAAGGAACACCCCCTCCCCATAAATTTTGTGTATGTCACATCACCTATGTTGTATGTCAGACTAAATGTATTTTTGGAAGAATTAATGTCTGCTAATATCAAAGTATATGCCTAGTCCATGTTTTTTCTCTATGTATTCTCCTTGCCTTCCACCCTTTCCCTCCTTCTTTCCCTTCTGTTTCTTTCCTTTGCTTTCCTTCTCTTTTCTTTTTTGTAGTCACATTTTTAAAATCCATTTTCAAAAAAAGTCAGACCATTCCAAATGTACCCTCCAAATTTGATGCCGATCTTTGGACTTCCCATCAAAATTCCTGCAAAAATGTGTTCCACATATGCCACATAGCCTGTGTTATAAATCAAATCATCTGAAACACACCCTCCAAATTGGCCCAGTTTTTTTTCATGTGATGCAGTAACAAACAAATGGATGGAAACTACAGAAATATAAATAGAATTATCTTCTACCTGAGTCTGGAAGGTTTGGTTCTTAGTGGTAGAGCATGTGCCTTTTGATGAGGAAAAAAGTCTCAGAGTCACTCCTTGACATCTCCAGGTGGGGCTGGAAAAGACCCATTTCTGAAGGCCTAGAGTAGGAGGTGACTATCAGTGTCAAGAGTACTAAGCTGTCTGTCTTGGTTGAAGGCAGATGAACATTCTAATTTCCTTTGTATCTTCTGTCAGTGGGTAGATAATACGTAGACTCTACATCTTTATGGAGGTGATGGCAGCCTGATAACTGCCCTTCCAATACATGTATGTGGGAAATCGTCTTGTTGATATTGACAAGCAAAGGAATTTGCACAAGCATGGTAGCATAAATGTAAGAACAGGGATATGTATGTTCTGAAGAAACTGCGGAAAGACAGACTTGTAAGAGTCAGACTACATCTTGCTTTATTGTTTTCCGTGTATTATTGTTTTGCTTGATGACACATCACGGTCAGGATAGCAACAAATATGAGAAAATACAGGAGTGGCTTAGTATTTTGGTTCTACTGTAGCCTAAATTCAGGCCAAACAGTTAAGTGTGATATTTTTAAAGGCAGAAGTTTTGTTGCTTTTTTTTTTATACCCAGCTCTCTCACAAAACCAATCAACATCAATTATACCATTAAGAGCCCCTTTACTTGCACATTTTCTGACATATGCTATTGTCCCATAACTTTCATATATGTTTTTGGAGCAGCAAGAGGATAAATGGGCTGAAGCTAGACTTAAACAGCGATGCTAGGAAACCTCTGAGGGATCAGTTTCATCTCTTGAGACATTTTCCTTAAGACAGTCTTCACCAAATCTCATACCTTCTGGATGTCTTGGCGAACAGCTCCCAGCCACATTCCAGGGGTTTATTAAAATAATTTCAAAGGGAGACACCAAACTGGAACTCACTAGCAATTTTGAATGTGAGGATTAGTTGCAACAAATGGGTAGCTCACTAAAGAAAGAAGGATCCTGTGCACATCTGATAGGGTTTTATATCTTTTCCTGTTCTGTGTGACAGTCAGAGCTTGGAAATGTTGAATTTTTAATTCCAAGAATTCCCAACTAGCATGTGATGGTACTTTTATACACCTATTGCCATCAAGTATCTCTTGCTTTTGGGTTTATTTTTATTTTTCAGATCTTCTATTTGGTGTATGTGTTTTGTGTGTATGTGTATGTTTTTCTCCTCAGTACTTGGACTTCCACAATTACTAACTAGCCTGATAGAGTTACACTTGATATGCTTGATGATAGTGCTGGTGGAAGGGCAATTCCTGTATTACATAAAGAAAAAAAGATTGCCTAGTTCATTTGTTGTTGTTCTGTGCCTTCAAGTTATTTCTGACTTGTGGTGACTCTAAGATGAATCTATCACAGGGTTTTTGTAGCAAGATTTGTTTAGAAAGGGGTTGCCTTTGCCATCCTCTGAAGTTGAGAAAGTGTGACTTACCCAAAGTTACCCAGTGGGTTTCCATAACTGGGGTGGTGGTTGAACCCTCAGTCATTTCGACCCTACACTGTTATACCACTATTATTCCACTTTCAACATCCTGTGGAATTCTGGGCTTTGTAGTATGCTGAGGCCAAAGAGATCTCTGGTTGAGAATTTTAAATGCACTTCCCTAAAACGCAAATTCCAGGGTTCCATAGGATGTTGAAAGTGGAATAATAGCACTGTAACTGTGTGGTGCAGAAATGACCCTAATCTCCAGAGTCATAGTGCAATACTCAAACTACTACACCATGCTGGCTCTTGCATAGTTTATATTAGACTCCCAATGGTTGCATTTTATTTGATTTGAAACTTTCTGGTTAACAACCTTTGATATCTATATGCTGGATTTTATTGCTAATGCATTGAAAGGATTGCCATTGCCACTGAAGCATATCTGTTTGCATAATGCTTTTTCGGGCTTAAGGACTGGTGTGCCTGTGAGAAGGGAAGCTGGCTTGTGTTACAGTTCTGACAACATGTCTCTGGAATGCTGCTAAAACAGCCTTGGAGCAAAACATCAAACACAAAATTAGATGAGTGACTGTAGTTCTGGTTACGGGCTGGGGCAGGGTGGAGGGGAATAGGATTGCTGGATTGAAAACTAGAGAGGGCTTCTGTACCATTAATGGTTGTACGGAAGAGGCAGTTTCAGCAGGTATTGCTTGTTATCTCTAGGAGGTAATAGGGAGGAGGAGGGGAGCAAGAAGACAAGAAAACCACAGAGTTTTAAGTGCATGTGTGTATCTCTGGGTTTTATGAACCCAGATTATTTTTGTGCCCCCCCATCTTGTGTTTTTGGTGTTAGTCCTGGAATCCTCAGTGTGGTGCCCAGATGCACTGTTTATGGCTAGGGACACCTCCTTTGATACCCACCCAGCTCCTTGTCCTTCACAATTTATAATTCAATGTGTTTTATATATGTGTCACTGTTGTTTTTTGGTTCATTACAGTTAAAGAGCTGGGAAGGCTGCTATGGTACCAGGCAGCCTCAAATAGCCTTCTTAAATATAAAAACAGCCATGAGCACAATCACTGTATAGAGAAATTTTCATTCCTTCTTGGCTCTGTGATGAAATTGCCAGCCTAAAAGTGTTTGAAGAAAGAATTAATTGCAGACTTCAGCTGGTCCATACTTTCTGGGCAGGAGTGTGAAAGAAAGCACATTTATTCTTCAGTTTTCACACTGTTAAAATTTCTGATGATAGCAGAAGCCTGCCTAGAAGCCACAGAACACTTCAGTCTGTTCTGATCTGCAAGAAGGGAGTGTCCTCTGACTTCTTTCAGCTAGTTTTGTTGTAGGAATTGAAGCAGGAGCTGGCCTTTTGGGCTCAATCAAATGGGTACAGTCAAATCAAGGTGGGGGAGAAAATATCATGCAGTCTACGACAGAGTAGTCCATTCTGAGAGGCAGTGTTGTAGTCTGGTTACAACATAGGACCAGGACTTGGAGTGGTCACTATCTCTCAACCTAACCTGCCTCATGAGGTTGCTATAAGGATATGAAAAGGGAGGGATCAAGTATGCTTCCTGAAGTCTTTGGAGGAAAGACAGGAGATCAGGGTGTCAAAGAAATAATGCATATGTCCAGTTCCATGTATTTATTTGTTGTTGTTGTGTGCCTTCAAGTCATCTCTGACTTATGGTGACCTCAGCTGAATCTACCACAGGGTTTTCTTGGCAGGATTTATTCAGAAGGGGTTTGTCTTTGCCTTCTTCTGAGGCTGAGAGAGTGTGACTTGCCCAAGGATCACCCAGTGGGTTCCTGTGACTGAGCAGGGATTCAAGCCCTGGTGTCCAAAGTCATATTCCAACAATCAAATCACTATATCATGCTGGCTCAATTTCATTACAGAACAATATTAATTTTAAACCAGTTAATTTAATGGTTGTCCTTTGAAGGTTGCCTCAGTAAATTTTAAGGATGAGAGAAGCTGCATCTTCTGTGTCTCTCTTAGAACAGAGATGGGGGACAATATAGATATCTCTCTCCGTGCCCCTTTTGGCCTCTCAGTAGTTTGGATGGCATTGGAGATGTGGCCATGCTAGTCTTATCATTGGCTGACATATCAGCTGGAGCTTCTCCAGGGAACTGGCTCTACTATGTGTAGGCTCTACAATGTGTAGGTTTGTATGTAGAGTTTCCACAGGCTGAAAATTCCCTATCTCTGTCTCTAGGACAGGAATCCACTCCATTTTGGAGCTGGCATTCTGTCCCTGAGGTTTCCAAATCTCTTTTCTGTTTGCTTTGTGAAGTGTTGCCAGTGTGCTTTCAGCTCCATTGAGTCCATGTGTGCAAGATGCTAAATGGCCACTTCTTTGTGTACTGCATGCCCAAGAGCTGTTCCAGCCTAGCCTTGACATTGCTGTGCTCCTGTTAATTTGTAAAGTCTGAAGTGCAGCTGCTGCTTAAGCTCTCTTGGCTTTCTATGCCTTGTGGCAAAATGTGCCAGAGAATCAGAGCAAGCACATGATGAACTCGTATGAGTTTATTTGGACTGCAATCAGCTATTCTTTTAGTACTGGAAAACATAGGTTTTATTCCTTGTTATGTGAATACCTTATAAAATGAAACCATGGGATGTTTCTGGCAGGCTACTAGCTTATTTTGGGAAAGAAGAGACAGTGTTAATAGATACCATGTTGCTTTCTTGTCCTGATTAACCTGTACATTGGTGTTTCAGAGGGTATTCCTTCAGCCTCAGTCATGTTGCATTGACGCTTTTCTGAAGCTGAGACCTGAAAAGAGAGATGACAATATGGTCCAGCCCTGGTCTTAGGCCAACTGGGTATCTGACTCAGGAATCTAGGTTTTAGGTGTCATGAAAAGCAGGGAAGAAGATTGTTATTTTTTTTACTATTACAGTAATTTGATTAGGAAAGAGATCTTCTGTCTTTCTAATGTCTCCAAAAACTTGGCTGACTTTGGGTATTATATACCTTGACTTGAGGTTTGCTTTGCTTTAGGCAGCAAAATGTCATAGATTGACGTGGACCCATAGTTAAATATGTGGCCTGAACCTACACACAGAGAGAATGACAGTTCATGACTATGAGCATATAGTGCTGGCAGGTGGGACTTAACCTCCCAATACAAGAGAGTGTTGTTTCACTGTGGAAGTGCACTATTAGGTGGAGCAGTGTCCCTCCTATGGCATTTGAGAGAAAGTGAGGGGTCCCTGAGGTAACTGCAAACCTGTACCAGCTGTTAGTGTTGAGGAAAGTTGTCTGGCAAGGAAAGCAAAGTCAATTGATAGATTAGACTTGTGTGCTATGGTGGCACCTGTCTTCACTGGTATAGCTTATGCCTCTTTTGAAGTCATGGCTTTTCTTGCTATATCAGAATATTAAAACTCTCAGTGGGCAGAAGTACACATTTATTTGGGAGATTTGTGGTTAGATCTCCAGATGTTTTCCATTTCAGTGGTATCTGCACTTGCACAAATAGTATGAGATGTGGCCCAACAATTTTAAATAATATTCTGTAGCTTAAAGGGACAGTGCATTTTCAAAGCCACATAAGTAAATACCAGTTCCAATCTTGTGGCTCTATTTTTACTACTGCTCATTGCAAGACAAACCTATTGGTGTCTCACAAAGCAGAACTTTAGAAACCAATTGAAAGATTGACAAAGTAAGAAGCAGGACTAACCCTAGACAAGGCTTACATGCACTGGGAGATTCCACCCTTCCTCCTTCCGTTGTTGGGGCTGAATTTGCATGTCTTATGCCTGCCTAAATACCAAAGGGAATCAGATCCTATCTGATCTTGGAAACTCAGCAGGGTTAGCCCTGACTTACAGTGAGGCAAACCTGTCATGGGAGTTTTCTGGGGCTGAGAGCGCGTGACAAGCTCAAGGTCACCCAATGAGCTTCTATGACTGAATGGGGAATCAGACCCTGGTCTCCAGGCTTGTAGTCCAGCACTCAAACAGCTATACCACACTAGCTGCTATAGGCTATATTTCAGAGGAAGGAGCTCACAAAACTACCTATGAGTATTCTTTGCCTAAGAAAACCCTATAAAATTCATGGGGGTGCCATAAGTCAGTAGGCAACTTGAAAGCACATGCACATACACATGGGTTTCATGCATACCCATTTGGGTTTCATGGTCCATTAAATGACCACTGCATTTAGGGATGCTGTCTGGAGGAGTGACTGACATTTATGTACTCTGTGGCTATAAATTCAGCTCAGTGATGATCAGAGTTGCACCAGTGCATGGTACCTTAAATGTCTTCTTCTTTCACGTAAGCAGAGATTAGGATCGTGCAGTTGGTATGACTGTACAGTAGCTGGCCATTCAAACAGAAAATCTTGCAGAAAATTAGCAGACACTTCCCTGGAGAAGCTACCTCTACTGTAGACAAATTACCTCAAGTCTTCCATTGAAAATGTATGTGACTGACTTTATTATGATAGTAATAACAATGGGTTTTTTTTTCAATATTAGGTGGAGCAGAATGCAAGAAGTCAACAAGATTGAAACTTTGAAACAAGAATGGTAGGTCTGTGTTTGCATTTTTGCATTTTGGCCTGTAATTCATACATGTTCAGTTTTAGTATATAAGTAGTCATACATTTTAAAAGTTACTATGAAAATATTTTTTAATTGACATACAAATCTTCCTTGGTGGAACTTTGTATATTTTGGAAGCTAGCACAAGTTCACTTTTGTTTAAACTGGATAAAATCTTGATGCACAGTTCACTGGGAGCTTCTTAGTCTGTTTCCCATTCAGGCTAGCTGTTCTTGGTAAGAATTGTGTAGTAGTGGCAGCCCTGACCTCTTAATGCAAAGTTTGTTATCACTTCTAGAGTTAGAAAGAGGGCAAATGCTATAGAAAGATTGTTCTTTGTCCAGTTAGCCAAATTAAGGTAGGCAGAACCTAAACATACATCAGGAAGGGAGTGAAGGAGTGTGTGCTGGTGTTAAGTGGGTAAAAGATTTTTGTGAAGAAGGCCAACTGTACTGAGATCATAAACATCATAATTCTTCCATTTGTAATCCAGCATGCTCCATATGATTTTTTTTTGTTGAAAAGTTATGTGTAGACATACACACATAGACATATATTACATAAATGGATTTCTAATGGAGAAGCTGAAATCATAGAGTTGCTAAAGTGAAAAGGTTTCTGAAGCTTTGAGAGCCACACCATTAAAAGTTCCTAGTGGATTGTACACAAAGCTAGAGTTGTACAACTAAAGGACTGCAGGCATGATCAGTTCATTTTTGTTTGTTTGTTTTGTTTTTCCTCCCACCCACCTTTGTACACAGCTTGAAATCTGTTGTATGTGCAAGTCCATGCTCAGTGGCAGGGGTCTATAAGTTAAAAACCCTGACTCTGATATAATATAATACTCCATCCATTTGCGTGGAGTCCTGGCAGAGTATACACTGACAGGGCAGACATATGTTTCAAAACACTGGCTGGCATCCTGTTTGTTTTCCCAGCTAGAGTAGACCCATTCAATCAATTGTTGAATGGTGAGTCAACATGTAGATAAATCTAATGGATTCAGTGGGTCCACTGTGTGTGCGCGTGCACACGTGCATCTGCACCTGCACTCATGCTTTCAGATTGCTTTGGCAATTTATTGTGATCCCATGAATTTCATTACTGTGGTTTTGCCAGTTCCTTCTTCTGGAATATAGCCTACAGCTCCCGGTATATGTTTGCAGTTTTCTATCCTAGTACTATCCTGAGCTAACCCTGCTAAATTTTCAAGTTCAAACAGGATCTGGTTTCCCTAGACCTAGGGCATTTAGGCCAGGGATCTGCTCTAGTCAGGAGTAAGAGAGAATTTGGACCATAGAGGATGGACCTGGCAACCATCTGCATATTCTCTGTATGTGTGGAGATGGGCCATAATAAAGGAAGAGGGCTTGGGAGTTACCAAGGTAGGGAACAGTTGTGAGAAGGTAGAGGGAGAGTCAGATTAGATCTTTTTGAGAGTATGTGAAAAATCGTAAGAGGAAGTTGACAGCAACAGTTTGCATGTCTGGATGAGAGATTGTGGATTGTGTTTTGGGACTTGTGCACAAGGCTTGTGGATTCTTTCCACCTGATTGACCTGCAGACATAGCACCCCATAGACTTAGCTAAGCTGCCCTGTCAGAGCTGTATGAATTGTGGGCTGTTCTAATAGTTAGGTATAACTTGACCTTCCCTTAGCAGTTACTTCTTGGATACATCCTTTCAAAAGAAATCCTTTGTTCAACAGAGCTTTAAATGCTTTTCCAGGCTAGTACATTTCCTGTTCCCAGTTTCTTCTGTCCTTGAAGGATGCAGCTGCTGGCAAGAGCAAATGTTACAGCTTTTAGCATATCATGTTATTAAGACTCCTCCTTTATAATAAAGGACTGAGGTACAGTTGCTATTCAGGAACAAAGCTGAACAAACTTTTTTTAAAAAAAAATAGCTCTGTCGGTAGTGCAAATGAACGTTTGCTCCCTCCTTGTAATTTCAGCCATGTATCTTATATGTAAATGTTTGCTTAGTGTTTTTATGATGATGTGCACACTTGAAAATACATTCAAAATGTTCTTAGCTTTCCATTTTGTTTTCTCCTCCTCCCCCGTATGCTTTTTCTTGTGTGAGATGGTGTCATTCTGGTCTTTTTAAAATAAACTAAGGTAATGCTATATTGAACGCTATTTGAAATGAATAGACTGTTCCTAAAGTTATATGAGACAATCTGAGAGCTTAAATGATAACCAGCAATTGTAGCCATTACAATAATACCAGGCTGGGAGTCACACTGCCCTTATGCTGGCAGAATGTGTTACCCTGATTTCTGGGGTCCCTTGGGGGACACTTTAATGTGCTCCACGTGATGGGGAATAGAAACTAGTGAGAGCACAAGCAATAGCAATGCGAGAGGCAGGATAACCTAGCAGGGTCTTCTTACCCAGTTTTTATGGGGTCAGGCCAAGCCAAAAACCAAACGAAGATGTCCAATAAAATGATTTTATTGAATGAAAGTCTCACGCATCAACGCAATCACTCACACACTCACTTGAGACCTGTTAAGAAGCAAAAGAGAGGAAACTGGATAGGAGAACTATTGAAGGGATTGTAGCTGAGGTAATACTGCACCTTTCCATGAAGTCCTTGGTTTGGGAAAAACAGTGAAGAAGTGGAGCTCAGCACGAAGAGGGCTGAGGGGATTATTCGACTGATGGAGAAACGGTCTGCTGGTATGACCGGGAGTGATCCAAAGAAACTCTCAAAAACTGGGACTGTTTGTAGGGGAAAAGATACCTGAAGGGCTAATACTTCTCCAGGGAGAACAATGGGTGTTGCAACAGAAAAGAAGCTCCACGATGGCAGCTCCTTTTGCATGATGAGATCACAAGGTGTTACCAAAGTTTCAGGATCTTCAGTTGCATTGGGTTGTGGTGTGAATTTATGTAAATGATCCTTGCCTGGTAGGATTTTATTGCTATCAGTGCTCAACTTGGGGAAAAGATGCTAATCCCCTCAAGTTGGCTCTTCAGTGGCTGAAGACCCTTTCTTTACTGTGGGTTTGCACAGCTTGAGGTCTCCTGGGGCTACATGACTGGGGATTTTACTGGCCTGACCTAGTTTTCAGTCATTTGACCATTGCTGCCTATGTGCCCATCTGGGTGACCTCTCAGGCACATTGAATCATATTTTAATAGCAAAATTGTAGATCCCAGGACAGGGTTTACCAGTGAGATAACAAATGGGCCCAATCACCGAAGTGTACTCATCCTGAAAAAAACAAAACTGGTATAAAAAATGACAGGACACTACCTTTGGCAACCCAATCATGGATGATGCCAGCAGCGATGCCAATTTAATGCAGACAAACAGAGGCCTAAATCCAGTTCTTAGTACTGCCACTAAAGTTGACCCACTGATCAATGTAACTTAAATAAGTGTTGGCTTATCATTTGATATAGTGGATCGCTAACAATTGGATAAGTTGGAAAGATCAATAAGACTGCCCTGGCCTTGGAGAGAGAGAAGAAGAGGCAGGCATGATTTCATCATGCTTAGGTTCAGGAGCAGATGAAAGGCCCTCCGTCCATCCCAGCTGCCACTGCCCTGGCCTTTGAGAGAGAGAAGAAGAGGCAGCCACAGCTCCATTGTGCCTAAGCCCAGAAGCAGATGAAAAGCTCTCTCTTCATCCCAACTACCACTACCCAGGCCTCAGAGGGACAGAAGAATCAGTATCTGTTGGACTTAACCCCTCTCGCACTGCTATTCCCTTTTCCTGTCTTGCTTAGTTTGTAAGCCTGAGGGCAGGAAACTGTTAAATCAACAATTTGTAAGCTGCTCCAGGAGCCTTTGTGGCTGAAGAGCAGGGTATAAATACTCTAAACAAATGAATAATGAAAGAGACACGTTCTCTGCACATGCCGTCTCATTGCCACATGCACAGCATGGCCATGCCCCCAGTACATCAATGTTGGTGACACCACCAGCCGTGACCTCTACACTGCCAGTCCTCAGATATCCTTTCAGGCAAGAGTTTGGATCCCTGCAATGCTTTCCACTGTGTTTTACAAGCACAGCATATAAGGGGATGGGAAGGGGAGTCCCCACAGCCTGACACTGGCATATGAAATCCTTCTGTGGCCAGACTTCAAGATCCACTGAGGGAGGGAAAGTGTGGTGTTGATAAAGAGCCAAGAGAAGGAGGCAGCCTGGCCAGGTACCAAGAGCAGCCATGGGGCAAAGTGACAGCAGTAAATCTTTCTCTGTGTAGTTAATTTCTTTCACTTATTTAAAAAAATCGATATAATGTGTAATTTACGTTTACATAGCAGATCATTGTTTATGCATAAAGTCTAAATGCGTTGTTTCAAAGCGGCTTATTGCACTGCCGTATATAATTATTTAATTATTTAGAAGTGCTCTAGGGTTTTTATACATATATCTGCCATCCTTAGTAACGGTTGAGGATTTGATTAGATCTATTCCTAAGCTAGCAGTAGTAGGGCATTACTTGACAGTTGGCAGCAGAAGCTATCTGTACTTGCTAATGTTGTTCTCCTGGGGGCATTATCTATTGAAGGGGAGAGTACTTACTTCAATAAATGAAACCAGTATAAAGATAATGCAGTAAGAAATAGTCCTTGAATGGTTTAAAGTTCTGTTTTCATAAAATATTAACTATCTTTGATAGGATGTCTTCACTACCATGCTTGCTTTCCTTGAACTGAAGACAAGTACAGTATCTACCAAAACAACAGTGGTTTGGCTTCTGAGAGTTTCCTGTCTTGTTCTCTTTCCCCCCATATATTACAACAGGAGTGGATATGGGGTCACCGGCAAGCCCACAAGGCCATTTAGAATCCCCCAGTCCCACCTGTAACTTCCTTTCAGAATGGAAAATGTTATTTTAAAAAAATCTCTTCCTCCCATAGCCTGGTGAGACAGAGAACTTTAGGTGGGGGAAGGAAGAGACAATCTCAGCCTGTGAGCCAAGGGCCACAAGGAACTTTGGCTTAAAGAAGGGGAGAGGAGGTTGGTAATTATTTTAAAAATGGGATGTAGAGGAGGGTGATAACAGAAAGAAGTTGTTTTAAGAGAAGGTTCAAAAATTATCTTTTCAAAGTTTTGCTGTAGCTATAAAATTGAAGTATCTATCTGTGATATTTATAATCCAGCTCATCAAAGTTGTTTCAGGTAATGTGCCTTTCTGTGCAGCCTGAATGAAAAAAAATAATTCTATACTATCTAATCTGATCTATGGGAGATTAGTTTCTGATTCCATAAGAGTTATTGAAGTCAGAGTATTAAAATACTACCTGGAACTAATTTTCAGTGGGAATTACTTTATGAATAGCTGTTACTTAGTATTTAGGGAGCTGAGAATCTGTTCTTTCATGGCATGGTAGACTTGAAATAATTGTATGTCACAAATCAATCCAAATGACAAGATAAATCAGTTCCTGGAATGTTTGCTACCTCCATAACAAAAATGGCTGCTTTAAATTTTAACATCACTGACAGGCAAATAAACATACAGTTTAGATGAAACTGTGAATTTCTTATGCAACTTCAGTGGGTTGTTTTTTTTTTAATCTTTTCATTTTATAGGGTTTGCACACCAAGAAATGACAGCCAAATTCAGAATGGCACAGACCAGAAAAACTGTGATATTTTTGTGGATAACCTTTTTGAGGAAGCTCAGAAGGTTGGGGCTGTATGCACACAGCAGGCAAAAGTTAAAAACGAAGTAAGTGGAATCAGTTTTGTAAAATATAATAATATAAAATTGTGTTTAAAGTTTTAAGAAATTGCATCCAGCAGGGTATTTTTACTTATAGAACGGCTTCCATCAGTGGATTTGGAGTGGGAGATCTTTCTCCTGCCCCCTTGCTATTTCAGTCTGCAGTACACCCACCCACCCCAGATCTGCTCTTGGGACTAAGAAACCCTTTGAAGCCAGTTTTTGGTCATTATCATGTGGTGGGGTGGGACAAAAAGAAGAGAATATTTTGTTGGTCAGGAGTCAGACGAACACTGGATGTAGGACATTGTTATTATTTAAGGAATAATACAAAGCATTACTTCGTGATGGATGAAGCTCTCGATATCTTTTATGTAGCATCGAGGAGCATCTGTATTTCCTAATGGGTCGCCTCAATGTTCTATGACAATTTTGCAAAATAGTGTTCACCTGTACAATTTACCTGAGCAAATGGAGGTTGCAGATCTGTGAACATTATTGTAAAACATTGTTCCATTGGCTGCAAGTGTACTTATAAACAGCCTCTTTATTTATAACTATTTCATTGAGTTCAATGGGGCATACTCCCAGATAAGCATGTATATACAATAACAGTCATACTGCATACATGGTAGGAATCCATGTCTATTCAAAAGCGAATCCTATTGAATTCAGTGGTACTTACTCTGAAGCAATCGTGTGTTGAATTGCAGTCATAAACCAGTAAACTCTTTCTGCAGTCATAAATCAGTTGCAGTCATAAGTCAGTACAACTAATCCAAAGGCACTTTTTTGAACTCTCAAATATAGCTTTGTCAGATCCAGCTGAAGATATCTGCACATACAATCAGGACCCCCAACAGAGTGGCCCTCCTGTTTGAAAAGAAGGAAATCAAAGCAAAATGAAACAAAGGACTGGTGTTCCCAGAAACATTGGGCAGCTGAAAGTAGCTACCATTTGAACTTTCCACAGTACCCTCTGTGTAAAAGCACTGCTTCTGCTTGCCATCACAGTTAGGCAATAAGCCTACTAAGGGATACTAACGAGGGTTGCCATAGTGAAAGCTAGATATGGATTCTATACCTTTAATGATTGTGTGGAAATGCTGCTGGTTGTGTGACAAGCAACATCAGCTGAAATTCCTGCATATACAACCATTAAAGTTATAGGAATGGTCTCCAGTTTTGAGTCTGGCAACCTAATATCAATTCCCATCAAAGGGAATTTTGCCCAAGCCCTCTTCATATGTGGAGTAAGTTAACACAACTTTAATATTCCTGATTGATTTTTATAAAAGAGTCTGAAATGAAAGCTTTCTAGATTTAAAGGCCTAATCTAGGTATATCCCTGTGGATTTGCACTGTGTCCTGTTTAAATTTATGCAGTCTTTGGGCCAAAGTTTAGAATCTTTCTTCATTTTAAATCTACTTGTGCTTTCTGAACACATTGTCCTTTGATGGTTGAGTTAATGTTCCATGGGTTTACCCTTAGATTCTTAGTGTGGTTTCCCAAAACTATTCTGTAGTATGTAGAAAGACTGCATAATCCATTCAAATCCTTCAGGTTATAGGGGGCACATATATGTCTCATGTGTTATAGTGGTTAGAAAGTGATTAGGACATGGAAGATAACATGCTGTGCTGCCGACTGAGCCGTGTGATTCACTGGATGACCAGCCCTGAACCTGTCATTTTCCCATTAGCCTGAATTATGTCATCCTGGTTCAGATTTTGAGAGCCAGTGTGGTATAGTGGTTTCAGCACTGGACAACAACGCTGGAGACCAGTGTTCAGTTCCCCACTCAGCCATGTAAACCCACTGGGTGACCTTGGTATATCGCAGACCCTTAGCCCCAGAAAACTTAGTTATAAGTTTGCCTTAGGGTTGCCATCCATCAAAAGCAACTCAAAGGCACACATCATCAACAACAACAACAACAACATTTTTGTGGGGATTAAGCCAGAGGAGGAGTGCCTTGTATGAAGCCTTGAGTTAACTGAAGGAAAGATCAGATAGAAAATAACTAATATTAAATATTACCTTATGCATATAAGCACATATATTTTTCATAAAGGGAAGCCAGTGCCAGTGTAGCATCTTATTGAGGGGTGGGTAGACAAAGAATTTAGTGAGCAGGATTTATATGATGAAGAAATATGGAATGGTTGGCCAAGAATAAACAACAATTGGCAAGATTAAAACTATATCCTAGGATAGCTGGGCAACAATTTAAGGAATGGTGTAAAGATGTGATATGCAGATTTTGCTGAAACTTATTATTCTGATGCATAGAGTTGTGGAAGACAGCTGTAGTTTAAATATTTTATTTACCATTTGCAAATTGTTTAGAAAGTTGTGTGTTTCCCTGTAAAAATTTGCAGGTTTAGATGTTCTGGGGGCTTTGTCATTCTCTGGTTTATTGCACCATTGCACTGACTTAGTTCCATTTTTACTCTCTCCTTATCACATGATGTCATCACTTTCCCATTGTTGAATTGTGTTCCCATCATTATTGGATTGTCTCTTTTCATTCATGGGAAACACCCATAAATGGCTCCAATAGTACTGCATTTCCACAATTGTGTATTGGTGCAGTGGTGTAATTCTGCTGCCGTTTCAATACTGTAGCAGTTGTGTGGTGTCAATGGGCATTGTTCTTCCCTTTCCCCCTTGCTGTCCCCAAGCAGGGTGAGCTCATTGCATTTCTAGTGCCTGGACAAAGAGAACATCATGGTACAGGTAGACAACATTGCTTTTACTCCCTTTGCCAGCACATATCATTATTGCTGTAATTCCATATTTTCACTGCCCTGGTAGTTACCAGCACACTGCAGTTACCAGCCAACCATGACTCTGGAAGAGCAAAATGCTTAAATGGTGGCATGACAAAACACAATGCTGCAGTGATGGGGAGGAGGTCGCCTGACATGTTGAAATTGTGCAAAGAAAGAAAATAGCACATGCTCTAAGTAGTGTGAACAGGGGAGAGAAGGTGGGGTCAGTAGTATGGGGTGGAAGACGATTGTGGGAATGTGCAGCACCAAACTGGCAGCATAGTGTTATTTCAGAGGTGATATGATAGTGATTGTTTCTATACTGGTATGTTTTCATTTCCTTAAATAATGCAACTGCAAGGAGACAACAGGCTGGTGTGGTAAAGCCCTTGGTGTCATTGTGTGACTTTGATACCAGAGA
The DNA here is from genome assembly GCA_948474755.1 of Ctenosaura bakeri. Lineage (NCBI taxonomy): Eukaryota > Metazoa > Chordata > Lepidosauria > Squamata > Iguanidae > Ctenosaura > Ctenosaura bakeri. The sequence goes on from CAOLHI010000203.1 coordinate 629,582, forward strand.
ACATTAACACAAGAATTCAACTGATTCCGTCTTGTTGACAATAACTGTACCACTGACCTCGGTCCAGTTGCAGGACAGCCAATTGTGATTAATGGATTCTTCCCCAAGCTCAGTGTTACAGCACATGCTTTGCATTGCAAAAGATCCTCTGTTCAATATCTGATGTTTCCAGGTAAGGAAAAAGCCCTTGTGTGAAACTCAGACAAGCAAGAAAAGACACAGAGAATACTGGGCCAAATGAACGAGTAAGAGCCAGCATGGTATAGTAGTTTAATGTTGGATTGTGACCCTGGAGACCAGAGTCCCACTTGGCCATGGAAATCCACTGAAGAAACTTTTGTTTTTTGTTTTTTTTTTTGTTTTACTTTTATTTCCCAGGCTGATACAACAATTAAATTATGGAAAAATGGATTCACAGTGAATGATGGTGAACTCCGAAGCTATACAGATGTTGCAAACCAGCGTTTCTTGGACTCAGTCAAAAAAGGGTACGTTAGCTTAGTGGCCTATGCTAAATTGAACTGATGTCGCCTCTGCACTGCTCTGTTTCTATTTTGAGTCCATGTAAACCTCTTGTTTGGCTCTCCTTTATTTATGCTTGTGTGTACTGTTAATGCCGTGAGCTGCTGTCACAGTTGTATGAGTATATTGACACTGTGTAATTATGCATTATTTAAAATATTTTTTTGCTGCCTATATAATATTTGGCAGCATTTTGATGCAATGATGCAAATAAATGAATAAATAAAGGATTGTGGGATTGTCATGCTTTGCTTTGTGGATAGTACTTTAAAATAGGACAAAAAAGCCCCTACTCTCAGTGGCTTGCTTTATTTTTATGAGCTTGACATATCAAATCTGGCAGAGTATCATTTAGTAAATTCTAGGTGATAATTGGGCATGCAGGAATTTAGTGAAACTGATTAAGTAAGAGACTTCAAACTTTTGCTAGCAGGGTAGTCAGTTGGGGTTTTAAAATAATAAATTTGTAATTTAAATATCTTTCTACTCACTCAAAAACTCTATTTTTTGTCTTAAATTTTATACTTTGTGACATTGTAGAACTATTTTTTCTGTTAAATAATGCTCAGGGAGAACAACAGCTTGGGGTTGAATTTTCCTGAAGTTATGTAATCCAATGACTCTTATCAGTTCTCTGTAATTTCAAGTATTGATAATTAGATTTTAAGAAATGACAGCAGCTAAACACTGTGTCCTGAAAAACATAATTAAATTATTGAATTTATACCTGGATCTCCCAGCAGATAATTTAAGGTGGCCTTAAATTAAACCAAATCATAGTACAGGGTAAGTATGCTAGTGGCAATAGGAGGCAAAAAACCCTGACCATTGGAGGCTGAATTCAGAGGGGTTTGGGGGTTGTGGAAATGGTATTGGAGGCACGCTTTCTCCATCCTTGAGGCTATCAAAAACAAGAAGATATGACAGATAGAAACAAGGTATTGCCAAAACTCTAGAAGACCTGGCAGAGTAGGGAAGTTGTCCTTAAGCTAAATAGTTAATGCACTCTTGGTCACATGCCCCACGATCATTGAGAGTCTAACACAGTCTAACACTGTGTCACCAGTAGTGTTGGGGTTTCCTTCTGGTCCAGTTGCAGCCCCCCTCCATGCTGAGCATGTGATCTGAATTTCACAGTTTCACAACCTTCCAGAGCAGGATTTTAGGACACACAGGAAGGGGGCTGCAGAAGAGATGGTGATCCCATTGCTACTGGTCAGTATAGTTTCCATCCCTGGAAACATGTTGGGAAAGGCACAGTCTGTATTACTATACGTTGCATTTTTTTGAACAGATGGCACGTTCATCTAAAAATTTGTAGGCCAAGTTGTGACGTACTGACACTTGGATGCTATTATTGCCCATGCAGCAATGGGGAGCCTATGGGCTACTACATCTGTTAGTCAATCATGATAGGGATTGTATTCCATAAATATCTGGAGGGCTGCAGACACTCTCAGCCCTAGAAATTCCTGTGATCAGTTCGCCTTAGGGTCACTAGCAGCTTAAAGGTACATAACAACAAGAGGTTCCTTACACCTGGTTTAGTGTAAGTACGGATGTTCTTATCACTGTATTTGTTGTTGTATGCCTTCAAGTCATTGAAGAAAATGATGAAAGAGCAGAAAATGGTGAAAACAAGTGCTTATAATTTAATAATCACATTTAACTTGTTTGCTAGAGAACGTGCTCTATACGTGCTCTGCCGATGTTGTAGTAATTGTGTGTGTTTTTCTTTTCTTTTTTCCCCCCTTTTTAATTTTTTTTAAAGGGAATTGCCTCCTGAGTTACAGAAGATATGTAACAAAGAAGAAGTGGATGTGAAGGTGGATGATAAAAAAGATGAGGTATATACTCTGAAGAAGCCAGCGTTTCATCCTTTCTCTGGGCAAGGATACAGACTAGGAAGGTGAGGAGACTAGTATTTCTGATATTTAAAGCTGATTAAGCAAAAGAGCTAAGGTAGGCCTAGTAATTTCTCCAAGGCCTGATTTTTGGATAGAGATGGTACTAGAAGCTGGGAATTCTGAGAAGACTGGTTTGGACAGTTGCCTAACCCATGATGCAAGGTCTATCTGAGCCAGTCTACCAAAAATGCATAGGCTCTAAAGACACCCCCAACTCCAAGCATTGAAGAGATCGACTGCTCAGAGCCAGCAGCCGTCCGTTCCTGATGACAACAACCCGTCTCTCTTCTTTTGCTGGGGCTGCAAACCCTTGGTCTTTTTCCTCCTGTTGCTGCTACCTGTGCCAGTGTAGTATCTGACAGTGTTTTGACCTTCGATGCTAACTTGTAAAGGAAACCAAGTTGCTTGAAACTTGTTAATGTTCCACTCAGCACAAACCAATATACAGTAGCCAATGCCCTTTCATCATTAGCAACTGACCAGTGCTGTTCAGGAGCAGTAAAAGCAGGAACAGCTGCACTGATGCCAGAAGAAACCATAGCAGCTGCATTGATCCTTCAGCAATCATTATTATCTCCAGAGAAGCTCTCTTTACAATGGTTGAGGGGAACTACTCAGTACGGTGCCATATTAAACTTGTTGTATTGAAGTGAGGCTATAGTGGAGCCGAAAAGGAACACAAGGGCACCCTTAGCCCTTCTGGAAAGACTGGCTCCTTAGCAACCCCCAGCAGCCATTCTATCAGACTCTTTTAAAGGGAGAGGTAGGAAACAGAACCACCTGGCTGCTTAACTGAGAGACCAGCAGCTTTGGCTCCTCCCTTCTGGAAGCCGTTTCCTTTCCATCAAGAAGACCAACAGTGCTTAGTTGTGTTATAGCTCCATTGTGTCTGGTTATAGTGAGAACCATAGAACAGTGGTTCTTAACCTTTTCTTTACTGGGGACCCCCTGCAAATGTAGTTTGTTGCCGGGGGGCCCTAAGACTTAGCTCAAGCTTTAAATATTTAAATTTAGATTTAAATATTCAAATATTCATTTAAATTTTCAAATATTCATTTATTTATTAAAGATTTCTGGAGACTAGGATTCAGATACCCATTCAGACACTGGGTGACCTTGGGCAAGTCACATTCTGTCAGCCTCAGAGGACAGCAAAGGCAAACCTCCTCTGAACAAATCTTGCCGCCACTACCACCCCATGTTTGGTTCACCTTAGGGTTGCCATAAGTCAGAAGAGACTTGAAGGCACACAACAACAAAGTGCCACTGTCGGTGGGAGATTCTTTCTAGCCATCATGTCTCTTCCCTTAGAAAACTAAGACTATAGTGACCCTAAGGCAGACCTATGAGCAAGATTTGTTGCCTTAGTGAGATTTGTTGCCTTTGCCTTTTTCTGAGGCTGAGAGAATGTGACTTGCCTGAGGTCACCCAGGGTTTTAATGGCCAAGTGGGGATTTATACCCTGGTCTCCAGAGTCACAGTTTGGGCATGTGCACATGCCTGCCACTGTGTTCCTTTCATCAGAGGCATGTGTGCGTGTGACCAAACTGCTCCCTCATTTCAAATGAGGGAGCAATTTCAGCACCTGCACCCCCCCACTTCCATGTCGCTGCTGCTGGTGTCCAGCAGCAGGGCTTTGCAGACCCCCTGTAAGGGTCCCTGGACCCCAAGTTATGAACCACTGCCATAGAACAATTGGTGGCTGAATTTCCCCTCCCCTCCCTTATTTCTTTCACATCTTATCTGTTTTAGACTGTAAGTCTGAATGCAAGGACTGTCTTTTTCTTATTAATACATGAATTACTCTGGGAGCCTTTCCAACTAAAAAGTGAGCAATAAACCTGTTAAAGAAATAAGTAACAAAACTTGCTGTCACCTGCCTGGCCTGTCAGGTTACTGTTGTTACAGAGATTCTGATCCTTGTCTGTGGTAGATCTCTGAAATTAAGTCCCTAAGATAAAAGTCGTGAAAATATATCCCTTTATGAAAACTGGATTATAGGATTGTATTTAGACTGCTCTTAGGAATTTTAATGTGGTTTATTTTTATTTGTTCATTACCTTGGGAGCCCTTGTGGGCTGGGAGGTGGTAAAGAAATACTTTAATTAAATAAAAGTAAATGTCACTCCCATAATATGGGTAGGAGTGTCCCCCAGAAGTCTTCTACACATGGGAAGATTTGTCTCCTCCCACTGCATGTGCACAATAACCAGTGAACTAGAGTATACCCATACTGTGCTGTCCTTTGCAAATATAGTTAGTGTGTATAGGGAAGTATCTTACCAGTTTGGAGAAGAAACAGGGCTACTCAGAATAATGAGAATTTCTAAATAGTAATTCTCGAGTTTTCCTTCTAAGCATACATACAATTTCTTACGTTTTGCCATCTTTCTGCTAATAGGGTCTTAGTCCTAAAAATGTGTTTTAATTCAATATTCTGTAATCTTGTCTTGGAAAAGCTAATGTTTCATTTATTTGTTAGTGAGATTGAAAGCTATGTAACACTGAAAGTATTTTGCAGTCACCAAAATATAAAGAATCACAAGTTTGTTCCATGATTTAATGGAACCATGGTCTAATGTGAAGATATATTAAATCTTATTTCAATATGTTCTTTATCTTCCAGTGCTACACCAAGAGTAATTTATAAAGTAAAAAAAGATGTTGAAGAAATTGAAAAGAAAAAACCAACAGTGGCGTTAAATTACTCAGAACCCATCACTAGTGTCCAGATCTGGTTAGCAGATGGAACAAGGATAGTACAAAAGTTTAATATTTATCATAGGTAAGAAGAGATTATATTAACACACGTCTTCACGTGTGCAGTGTAATCCTGTGTATGTGCACTCAAACATAAGATGCATTGAGCTTATACTTGCTGGTGAATATATATAAGATTGCAGCCTGATAGCTCCATCCTCAGCATGTTTATAGAGAAGAAGGTTCTTTTCGGTTCAATGAGACTTTTAAGTAACTGCATAGGAAGCAACCTATTGTCCATATGACAAAGCTCCTTAGATTAGTGGACTGAAAAAAAGCTGCTTTTCATTCATTTAGAATGTTAGAATAGAAACAAGTGTTCTATAGTACAAAAATTAAGATTAAAAAAGTAAATAGCAAAATGCATTTTTTGCAGTGCATAGAAGAAAACATTATATATCTTGAATAATTGATATTCTGGGCTTTTTTGAACATCAGAGTTCTTTTAGCATGAATTTCAGGTTCTGCAAGAAGACATTCAGGCTTAGTATCCAATCCAAGTTTTGTATCTAAAACTAGAACCAAAGAATCAGGACCAGACAATGTTTGGAGAGATAAATGAAACTCTTTGTTCACGTGAACAGCCCCACTGTTATAGCACTATTTGACTTGGCAAGTAAATCATTTTGCAGTTTTCAGTTTTAAATTTGGGACTTGCAGTGTTGCAGAACCCCCTTTGTAAAATTTCATTAAATTCAAAATATGGTCATCCAGTTGTACGGGTCATTCTACTGAGTGACTCTGGACTTCTGTCCTGAAGTAATTTCCTCACAGCATCCTGGACAAACCAATACACTCTTCATTTCTTCGATTAACTACAGTTTCTCATTTTGTCCGAACTGGGGAAATGTACTTAACAGCTTTGGAGCCACCCATAATATTGAACCGATTTGTTGAGATGCAATAACTCACTCTTTGTATTAACTCAACCACTTAAATCTCCAACTTGATGGTTATTGAAATCTGATTATTTAAAATTTTTAAGTCTCATTTTGCACTGTCCAATTGAATCATCCATTTTGGATTTGCCTCAAATTAGTTCAGATGAAATTGGGGGCAGGGGGGTTTCTGTGCTTGGGACTGACTGACTTTTATTCAAGACTACAAAAAGTCAACTCTGCTGATCTGTTCATACCATTGTACGGGCTGCCTTAGAAGTCATAATAATGGAGATCTTGTTGCTGCTGCATGGTTCAAATCACCACACACCCTCTGCTGTTGGCTAATTGGCATAGCAAGATGAGAGTTGGGAGGGGAGACATCTGCATGTGTATCTGGTGTATATATGGAAGTCAGAGGATAGTGTTGGGTGGGCCAGTTGTAGAACATCCTGTTTTGCCAACACTGAGATCTGAAGGGAGGAGACTTCCTACATAGTGGGCACCATGGAAAGAGAAGTTTAATTCTTCTTTTAAGTGTTTGATTTAAAATACCGGGCATCTTTAAAAAAAATAAAATAAAATCTTAATTTATTTGTTTTTCTTCTCAGGATAAGCCATGTCAGAGATTTCATAACAGCTTACCAAGGACATCAAGGAAGAAGTCCCTTCATATTGACCACATCACTTCCTTTTCGGGAGTTGCTGAATGAATCCCTCACGCTAGAGGAAGCTAACTTAAAAAATGCTGTTATTGTTCAGAGACTTAAAAAAAATGACTGAGCCTTTCAGAGGTCTGTCTTAACAGTCCCCATCAAGATGGTGTAAAATACATCATGATAAAGCTGCTACCAGGGAATCTTGGAGAAGAGGCAGACCATCCCCAACGGATAACTGCCCAGTGGACTTTGCTTCACCATGCCCAGTGGATTTTTCTTAGTTGAGTTACTTTGATCTATACCAAAAAGAAATGAATGGCAATATCTGCTGTCTCTAGTATACCGTCTATGGCACTGCTCTCAAAGAGCATATGCTGTACGGAATCTACTCCATTGTGTTCTCTTAGTTCTTTTTTTTCAAATTAATGGCCTGGATGTAGAATGTAGTAGGCAATATTTCACCAGGCCAGATGTCTAAAGCTTTCAACTAGATAGCTGTGCTAGTCTAGTAAAGAGACTTGTAGTAAGTGTCTTAGGCTTCACTTGCACCTTGAATTATTAACTGGACAAATGTTGCACTTTACTTTGAAAACTACTACTATTTGACTTTGTTCTTGCTTTTTTTTTCTATAGCCCACTGTGCATTAGTATTCTCACAATGCCACATTACAAAATTTTAGTAGGGTGATACACTTAAACCTTAAAATTCACTTTCTTAGAAAAATCTACATCTGGGGTAAGTCTCTAAATTTTGTAGCGGCTTCTGCCTTCCTTGGAAACCTTTCTGCCAATGCATGTATTTGAGTGTAGTCCTGTACACACTTACCTGGAAGGAAGTCTCACTGAATGCATTGGGGCAAATTTCTGAATGGAGATGGCTTGTACTGTTTGTCTCATTCGGTGTCATGAGAAAAAGATCCATAGTCCTAAAAATGTTATTTGGAGCTAAATTCCAAAGCTCAGTAGATAACAGTACAATGTATATTTGCATGAGTATGCTTAAGACTGCAGTGTTAGATTTATGGGACTGAAGAGAACAATGTTCCTACCCACTGTCAGAAAGGCTGAGTCAGTTCAAAAGCTGAATTGCAGCTTGCTGTGTGTAAGGAACGTTTGAAAAGAGACAGTTTTAAACAGTGAATCAGTGGGTTATGAAATGGTGCCGCCGTAGTAAGAAGATTGTGCTATATCATAAGTACATATTTGAGTAAGTTTACTTAATAACAAGAACATGGTTTTGAAGAGGAAACCTGAAATACAACTTACTTCATAACGCTTGCCTAAAAATAAGCAGATGTATTTGACACATGCATATCAGACCATGTTTTGGGTGGCAGGAGGGGCATTGAATAAGAGTGTTGCTTGCTGAGTTCTCTGCTCTGGATTATATTTATTTATTTATTGCATTTTTAAAATATATATTTTAGGTCATTTAAAGATACTGTACAAACATTAAGAAAACAGTAGTCCTTCCCCAGAGGCTGGTAATTTAAGATATGTATGACACAGAGGAAAAGGGAGAAAACAGAAAAACAAGTAAATGTAGGCACATAACCTTCATAGTCATAGAAATGCTTATTGACTTAGATTTCTTGAGCACTGTAGAATTATAGCAGTTGAGTACCATTTTGTTATAGCCACATCCTATGGAATCCTGGGGTTTGTAGTTTTGTGAAGGATTTAGAATTCTCTGGTAAAGAACTGTGGCACCGCAAGCTACAAATCCTAGGATTCTTTAGGATACAGCCATGACAGTTAAAGTGGTATCAAAGTATGATAATAGTGTGGTGTAAAAGGGACCTGAGCAGAACAGTTACTGAAGAGGAAAGAGTCAAATGGTGGTTGATTCCATCTCAATCAGTGGAGTGGACCTTGTAATCTTTCCTCTCCTTCCATGGATATGGTCAGGCATATATATTCCAAAATTTGTTTGAAGGCAGAAAATGATAGTTAAAGGTATTTTCATTTTAGTCTGGGTTTTTATTTCGTTTTGAATTTTGTTTTGGTCAGGGAGCATTACCTCCCCTAATTTTCCTTTGAGAAAACAACACATCTTGACAACTGGTCGAGTTCTTCCTCTCAGTAATCAGGCAGGGTCAGTGGTTGCCAGTAACAGTGGGAACGGCTTTCTAGGGCTCCAGCATGGATTGGGCTGGACACAAAATACTAAAATCTTGACAGAGGGTGGGGTGAAATGTGCACTGGGGGTAATTTTTCTTTTAGTTTTTTCCTCAGATATGTTCTTCCTTCCTACCCTCTACCTCCATGTTTGTTGAAGGAAAGACACTAAACAAAGAATGCTGTTATGCTATTTATCCTATTTTTGTTATCTGAGCAGTAGTCAGAAGCAGGTTGGAATCTCTCCCAGGATCAAAGGCTGGAAAAATGTCCATGCTGGCTGATAGATTCTGGGACATCTAGTCCAAAAAGTGAGTTTTTCAAACTCTCCTCATGATTCAGTATTTCTTTGTGCACCAGTAGTCAAGACTGTTCCGCTTATCATACCCCTGAAGCATGGAAGCTTTTCAGTATGTGTGCATTTCCATTCTTAGTGGGGTAGTCCATTTGCTAAATTGTTTGCAAGAAGGCATGCTGCATTTTTTCCAGGAATGATGGAGATAGAACGTATGGGGGGAGGTGTTCAAGGAGGCAAAGTCTTGTGGTCTTTTATTCTTTATATTTTTCTTAAATAACTGTTAACATTTTGTTGATGTTCTAGTATAGCACTGTACTATTATGTTGGTGATCAGGTGCCAGTGGCAGCTGTCCTACAGTAAGGAATTTATCTGGATCCTGGGTTTTGTTAGAGACGCCTTTCTCTTATCTGCCGATTACCTCTCCCTAGTGACTAAAGAAGCCTATTACATTAGTCAAAGCTGCCTCACAGTACTTTCAGTGAGAATGGAAATCTGCAAAGAAGTCAATTGAGTTGTTAATTGCTGGAGAATAAATGTGAAGACTGTTTTCTTTACAATTTTACTATGCCATAGGCAGCTAAGATCAGGCACACGTTTTTTTTAAGAAGATAGCGGTGGCTACTGAGTATCTCTGGATAAAGTTGCTGAGGTAAGATATGCAAGCTTCTTGGGCTATAATATTGTGGGGGATTATCTACATTACTGCTCCATGCAGGAATTACTGCTGTGATGCTAAATCCAAGTGTTACTAAATCCAACAATTTCAGCCTTGGAGGAAGGCAAAGGCAAACCCCTCTGAACGAACCTTGCCAAGAAAATCCTGTGGTAGGTTCCCTTTAGGGTAGCTGTAAGTTGGAAATGACTTGAAGGCACACAACAACAATAACGTTTGCCTTTTAGGAAATCTGGCCATTTTAGGTATTTTATATAGTGAATAAGCCAGTGCCCCCGCCGTGGCAGCCATTTTAAGAAACTACTCATGATAGTCTCTCAAAATTCCAAATTTGCCCTTTGTTCTGAAAAAGTTGTGGACTTGCAGTAGCACATGAATTGGTCCTATGTGTTACATAGATCGGAGCCATACAAATTATGAGGCGTGTTTTCTGGGATCCTTCCACAGCAGAATGATGCTGTTCTTTTGAAGATATTTAAGAGTAGCTGCTTTATACAGAGATAAGTCACTGAATTTGAAATTTAATGTCAAACATCCACTCAGTGAATACAGTATTGTTAAAATGGCGTTGTTATCCTTAGCTACATTTTCAATTGCAAAATAATATTCTTTTTCAGGTTAAGATTATAGTTAATCAAATATATTGTCCTAAATTTCCACAGTCATTAACAATGCTGTTTAAAACCATTTCTCCAAATTTCATGATGTATTCATCACATTGATGCTTTGTCTTTGCTCAACCCATGCCTGTTCCATTCATATTTTTTTAACTATTTTATTCCTTTTGCTGATTTGAGATATTTACTACTTAAAAAAGTATAGAGCATTTGCACACTGTGAAGATCCCTGCCGAATGGATCCTCCAAAATGCCATGCTGGATGCACAATATTTGACCTCTCTGGGGAGGTCATTCCAGATTCTTGGGGTGAATGTAGCTCTTAGCTGCTGAAAATTCCATTTCCTCTAAGGAGGGAATCTGGAGCAGGGTTTGATTATCACAGCCAACATAGGGTTCGTATAGGGGGAAATATTTTCCTCTAGGAGGGCTCTCAGGGGCTACAGCATAGATTGGATCTCCCTTCTAGGATGGAGAAATAAAAGATCCATTCTTAGAGGAGTAAGTCCAACTCCAGACCCCTCTTCTTCTGATTTCTGTTGGTAATACGCTTCTTCACTACTGGAGCTCCACTTTAAAAATATAAAGGCAGGGGAAGGGGGCACATATCTCAGCCCTAGACTTGAGTTGAATAGTTTCCTTCTGTTGTTTGCAATGGGAGGGAAATCATTTTTCAAAGAAAGGAACAGGACACTAGGGAAGAAAAGACTGACTGGTCCTCCTGATCAGTCCTGGTAAGGCTTTGAATGATGACATTCTTCCGCTTTTGGATCTCTACACAGCCATTCTATAGGATCATTCTGCCCATTTCTTTTCAGGCTAAGTAATCAGGAATTTAAGTGGCTGCACAAAGCTTTTTAAACACTCTCATAGAGTGGATTATTTATTTACATATACACCTAATTTTGTTTCTTTTCTAGCAGTATATATGTTGGGGCATTAAATTATGTGCTGAACACATAAGTCTTTATTTTATAGGGGAAAAATAACTGTATTTGTTCTTTTAAACTAAAGGAAGAGAAATAATTACATTTGGCAGTTTCTTTCCACATGTGGGTAAGCATGAACATAAATAGGTTGTACTTATGTTAGGGATAGGCATAATGTGGTCCCAGACCCTCTAAAGCTGGTTTTGTAGCCATTGATTCCTCAGGCCACCCTTTTCCTACCGCCCCTACCCCTGGGTACACTGCCTCTCCTGGAAGCCTCCAGGCATATGTTACATATGTTCCAACACATAAACACAATCGTTCTGCACATTGACTATCATGAACTAACATTAGTACACCTTTTAAATAGATGGCAGGGCAACCCTATTCTATTTGGCATTTTAAAAATACTTGTTTTTCAAAAGCAGAAGACCTGGTTTCTTTTGTCCCTCCCTCCCATCCCTCACACACTTCATTTTTGACCGTCTCTGAGGGCCATGAAAGGTTCTGGGGCAGAAAATTTGTCCCTGGATCCCCAACATTTCCCACTCCTGACTTTAGTGTCTTGGTGGCAAGTTCCTATTGTTGTGTTCCCACAGTGCAAGAGATGTAGGCATTCATCACGAAACTCATGCACTTCCTAATTCCATGTAGAATATTTTATAAACCTGTGGGAGATAACGTTTACACTCACTTTTTAAAAAAGGACAGTGAAATATGCATGAAGCCACTAGCATGTGTATTTATGCATAGACACGAGATGGAAATGTATATCCACATCCATCCATTCACACATCTTTCTCCATATATAATTACATATGTTCCAACACATAAACACAATCGTTCTGCACATTGACTATCATGAACTAACATTAGTACTGATTTTGCAAACAGTTTTCTACAGAAAGCTGAGTCTTCCTTGCCTAAGAAAACTGTGAAATTCATGGGGTCCCAATAAGACTTATAGGCACGTACACACTCATGGTTAGGAAAAATAGTATGTAGAATTGTTTGCATAGGCAGAAGAATATGTAGCATTATCCAGTTTATGAATTGTGTCAGCAGTTTGAAAATCTATTTTGGGTTCTATACTATCTTGTATGTATTTCTCAAATGTCTTGTTTACTGGAGATGCGCAGAAAATAAGTGCCTGCTAATTTACCAGTTTTTCAGTTGGGAAGATTCTGGTTTTTTTAAAGTATACAGTAAAAAGATGGGATTGTTTTTTCTAAGTCTTACATTGATAAATATATGAATTCATGTGTAACTGAATCTATTAGATACTAGATTCTTACTCTATGCATTGATTTAAACTAGAATGCAGTGACACTCAATGAAGTAATGTAAGTCGCATCATAAAAGTGCAAAACCATACATATTGTGTCTGTTTCACAGCATACTCTGTATGGTTGTCTGTATTTAGTGCCTTAATATAAGATCATGCAGCAAAGTCAGAGTGGCCTAATGAAATAGATTAAAAATGGTGTTCTTTTAAGAAACTAGGTACCTACTTAAATTAAAAAGCAGAAGGCATTAGAAGTGGTTGAAAAGCAGCTTCATATGGGATAGAAAATAAAATGTCAAAGTTCTAAGCAAATGGTAAACCCTCCAAATATCCCAGTTTGGCAAGGACTTGATTTTCAGTTGTCTCTCTTTTCCCGCTGCTTTTAAAATGTTCCATTTCCCCCCTTTGTCCTCAGCCTACTTCACTTGTAGCAGACTGAGTTCAAAGTGCAAAACTAATTTGCACTCAGTTAACTTGGGGAGTGGGGAGGAAGGATTCCCTTCCTTGTAAACCCTGGCAGAAGCAAACTGCTGCAGACTCTCCCAACTTGTTGTTGTTCCTCATTAAAAGCTTTTGCCTTTTTGAGCACAGTGGTGTTGCTTGGCCACTTGTCCCATTTTTCTTCTGTGGTATGTTGGAGGGTATGTGCCAGGAAACATACAGTATGCTTTTAAGTGGTTGAGAACAGAAAATGACTGGCAACAGCCCATTGGTGCATGCAGTTCATTCTTCTGCTGCAGGTGTCCACCCCTACACACCCCCCCGCACCATCTTTCCATTTAGGAGGCAACTCTAGTTAAACATTTTCATATCCACTAGTATTTATGATAACAGTACACAGTTAGGCAAAACCAATTTCCAAACTTGGGCCATTTCCGCACTAGACTGCTATAGTGTTATTATTCTGCTTTCAAAATCCTATGGAATCCTTTGAAGCCCCACCCTAAACTGCAAACCCCGGGATTCCATAGGATGTTGAAAGCGGAATAATAACACCATAGCAGTCTAGTGTGGAAATGGCCCCAGTCATGCTAATGGACTAGAAGATGGGATGAACAACACCTCTGTCCAAAATTGTGTACATCTAGAACCCAGGAACTGCAGCTCAAAGAGTAATACTAACAAATGATTTAAACAGGACAACTCCCAAATCTGGGAGTGCAGGATTCCAACATTAGGCAACCATGAGAATCAGGTACTAGAAACTGTATTAATGGGGGTTTTACTTCCTGCAGTAAAATTACCATTTTATAACTAGACAGTGTTAAAGCTAAAATGAGAATTGTTTCCTGATTTTAAGCACAACAGGCTTAAGGTTTCATTTTATGACTGTTTTGAGTACTGCAATGGAAAGATGAGGCACAATGTAAAAATGGGGCTATTTGTAAAATTCTTTGTATTAAAGTTGAAGAACTGATAATTAAAAGGTGTGTTTTAAAACTGAGTATTCTTAAGTGTTTTTCCCTTCCCCTCAATTTATCTGCAGTGCCCTATATTGTGAAATATGGTTTTAAAATCTTCAGTGTGCTGGTGAGGCTCAGTGTTTTTGGTGTGTTTTTCCAAAGGTAACGTTGGAGTAATGTTTGGAACTCTTGGGCTTACAACTGATCCTTTATTCTCTCATGTGGGAAATGCGTATGTGTTGGGAGAAAAAGAAGGCCTGATAGCAACCTGCTAAGAACCCCTCAATCCAAAGGTGTTACACTACAGTGCATAAATCTGATTTTCCACTTCATCTCTTTTTAAAAGTTTGTTAAAGAGTATTACTGAGAACCTTGTCTCTTAACAAAAACAAAAATATTTGACAATTAGTATTAACTTGTCAGAACACAGATTGACCTGAGCTCTCTCATTCATATAGGACTGGCACCAAACATTTTGCTGTCTGAGATGAAGGAAAAAGGTAGGGTCCGCTTCCCATTCTACGTGTAGAAGCTGGCTAGGCTACCAGCAGAATCTGACTTCCAACCCACTGGTAATGAGGGGCCCAGAGCAGGGCGCCTTTCACACCACACAGCTATAGTGTTACAGTCCACCTTAACTGTCAATGCCAACATCCTATGGAATCCTGGAGTTTGTAGTTTGAGAATGCCTAGAAGAATTTTATGATATAAGTCTAAAAGCCCCTCTCAAAACTGCAAATCCCAGGATTCCCTAGGATGTTGCTATGACTGTTAGGATCATAGCATCACAACTGGGCGGTGTGAAAGGACCCCAGTTGTGTATAGAGGTTTACCCAGTAGCAGCTGGGGAAGAGATTCAAACCACACAATGAATGCTCTGGATGTAGCATATCTTGATTTCAGTAAGGCCTTTAACAAACTTCCCCATGACATTCTTACAAAGAGGCTAGTAAAGTGTGGGCTGGGCAGAGCTACTGTTAGGTAGATTTGTAATTGGTTGACTGACTGAACCCAAAGGGTGTTCACCAATGGCTGCTTTTCATCCTGGAGAGAAGTGACTAGCAGGGTGCCACAGGGTTCTGTCCTGGGCCGGTAGCAGAACAGAGATAGAGACCCACGGTTTAAGGAAAATTGTTTATTGTCCCAGTGGGATCGTCCCAAAAGACACCTGAGCCTCAGGAAGAACTTCCTGACAGTCAGGGCTGTCCGGCAGTGGAATCTGCTGCCTCAGAGTGTAGTGGAGTCTCCTTCCTTGGAGGTTTTTAAGCAGAGGCTTGATGGCCATCTGTCGGGAGTGCTTTGAGGGTGTTCATGCATGGCAGGGGGTTGGACTGGATGGCCCCTGTGGTCTCTTCCAACTCTACATTTCTATGATTCTATGACTAAGCCCCACCCCTTTACATTCACAGCAATTTATACATTTCCAGTGCAATCATCACATGTTCAAAAAAGGAAACAACATAAGTTCCCACCATTCTCTAGCGTAATCTTACAAATGTTGCAAAGTAAAGGAAGCATAAGTGTAGCGTGCCACATTCCATCCTCCCTAGCATTTTATCTTACAGAGTTCTATTATATTCCTTTCAAACACAGAGGGACTTCAACTGCAGAGAAAATTAACTGCTTTTCCCTCACACCCAGAGGTCAAATAGACTGACCCGAAACTGTGTCCACCACAGGCCCAGTGCTATTCAACATCTTCATCAATGACTTGGACGAAGGAGTAGAGGGCATGCTGATCAAATTTGCAGATGACACCAAATTGGGAGGGGCTGCTAATACGCCAGACGACAGGATCAAATTTCAAAATGACCTGGATAGATTGGAGAGCTGGGCCAAGGCTAACAAAATGAATTTTAACAGAGAGAAATGTAAGGTCCTGCACTTAGGCAGAAAAAATGGAATGCACAAATATAGGATGATGGACATGTGGCTGGATAACAGTACATGTGACAGGGATCTAGGAGTCTTGGTAGATCACAAGCTGAACATGAGTCAGCAGTGTAATGCGGCAGCCAAGAAAGCCAATGCAATTCTTGGATGCATCAATAGGAGTATGGTGTCTAGATCGAAGGAGGTACTGGTACCACTCTACTCTGCTTTGGTTAGACCTCATCTGGAATATTGTGTCCAGTTCTGGGCACCTCAGTTCACAAAGGATATTGAGAAACTGAAATGAGTCCAGAGGAGAATGACCAAAATAGTGAAGGGTCTGGAAGCCATGCCCTATGAGGAGCGGTTTAGAGAGCTGGGTAGGTTCAGTCTGCAAAAGAGAAGGTCAAGAGGAGACATGATAGCCACGTTTACATATCTAAAGGGATGCCATATTGAGGAGGGAGCAGGCTTGTTTTCTGCTGCTCCAGAGGCTAGGACAAAGAGCAATGGATTCAAACTACAGGAAAAGATTCCACCTAAACCTCAAGAAGAACTTCCTGACCGTCAGAGCTGCTCAGCAGTGGAATATGCTGCCTTGGAGTGTGGTGGAGTCTCTTTCTTTGGAGGTTTTTAAGTGGAGGCCGGATGGCCATCTGTCAGGAGTGCTTTGAGGGTGTTCTTGCATGGCAGGGAGTTGGAGTGGATGGCCCCTGTGGTCTCTTCCAACTCTATGGTTCTATAATTCTATGAATTATAGTAGCATGGTTCTAGTTTAACTGACATCATCCATCCTGCAGAATTTAGGGATCTGCAGTGCAGGGAAGAGGCATTTAGAATTCCCAGCCAGAGAGTTTTAGTGCCTCCTCAAAATACAAACTCTGGGATTCTCTAGGATTCAGCAAGGGCAATGTAAGTGGAATCATAATACTATAATGGTGTTGCATGAATGGGTCCTTAAAGACTCTCATTTCATAACGTGTATACCTTGAAAAAACTGCAGTGCTGCTTTTATACCTGTGGAATGTGCTGAGACTAACCCAGATCCACAAGCTAGTTATTTAACCTTTCTGCAGAGTTAATTTCCATCGCAAACTTTTGATTTGCACAAGCCTTTCTCAGCCTTTTTACCCTGAAGGTAATATCACTGAAATAATTATTGACATGACCCTCACATTAAAAATATTACTTCTACAATTCAAAAAAATTTTTTTTCCCCCCAATCACAATCTCAGGTGAAACCCCCAATTCCTTCCTGGATTGTAGAATTCCAGGGAAGCCTGGTTGAGATACCCTGGTTGCAACTGCAATTCTGACGGCCTTTCCACACTACACTATTATAGTGCGATTATTCCACTTTCCACATCCTGCGGAATTCTGGAGTTTGTAGTTTACGGAGACCAAGGAGTTCTCTGATTGAGAATTCTAAATGTCCCTCCCTAAACTGCAAATCCCAGGATTCCATAGGATGTTGAAACTGGAATAATAGCACTATCAAGATCTAGTGCAGGAAGGCTCTGTTTTGCAAAGGAGAGGAGGTGCGTCCTGGGCTGCAAAAGGATTAGAGAAGCGACTCAGCTCCGTGCATCTGTTCCGCGTGGAAAATGAGGCGCCTACGGAGATTGGCAGCCTTATGGATTCTAAAAGCAATCCCTACTCATTTTAAACTCTCTTTGCAAGACGGCGCTCGACCCCGTGCGGGGTTTGTGGGGAAGACAGGCCCGCTTGGGTCCAACCGGATTCCCTCCCCAGGAAGCGCGAATTTTAGACTCGGGCCTTAAGCGAGCGCCCCTCTCCAGGGGCCATTTCCGCACTGGACTGTTATAGCGCTATGATTCCACTTTCAACATCCTAGGGAATCCTGAGGTTTGCAGTTTCGGGCCACTCCCGAATTTCCTAGGGTGTTGAAAGGAATCATAGCGCTATAACAGTCCAGTGAGGAAATGGCCCTGAGGTCTCCAGTGTGGGTTGGAGGGGGCCCCTTCCCTGGGCAGAAGCGCCGCCTCAGCTGCCCATAGAACCATGTGGGCTCAGAATGAAGGGGCTGCCCCTGTTTCTCTTCCCGGCACCCGACGTGGTCCCCTTCAGGGCGAGGGAATGGGGGCCGGCGAGGGGCGGGCGGCCGGGCGGGCCCCTCAGCGATCCTCTGCGCCCTCCGGTCGGGGCTTGGGGCCCTGGAAGGCGCCCTAAGGGGAGGCCAAAGGGCGGCCGCCTTCATTCCTCTCCCGCCGGGGCTCCGTGGAAGCCTGGCGCGCGCAGCCCCGCCCCGGGCTATCTGGGGCTGACAAAAAGCCCGCGCGGCCGCCGGCCCCGAAGGTGAGGGGCGATGGCTGCGGCTGGAAGGAGGCAGCGCCAAAGCCCAGAGACGCCCTCCTTGCAGGAAGAGGAGGAGGAGGAGCGGCAGCAGCGCGCCCTGAGTGGGGCGTCCTCTGGAGAGGTAGGTCCCGTCTCCCCTTTAGCCCGTCTGAAAGGCCTCCTTCCACCCCCAGGCCGTTTGTCCGCCCTCTGTTGGCGGGGCGCGGAGTTTTCCTTGGACCCCGGGAGCCAAGTCGTCGCTTTTTTAAACAAGGTGGACGGCACTTGTATAGCTAAAGGGGAGGGGGCGAAATGAGGGCATGGCCGCCTCCTCCTCCTATAAGAATTGGATGAAACTTTTCTTCAGTCCCCAAATCTCTAGCATGACAGGGGGCGAGAGTGCTGAGACTCTTTCCCTCCTTCAACTGATGTCTTTGCTGTGTTCGCTGCGTTTCCTTTGCCCGCTCTTTTTCTCTGGATGCCGAATGGATGTACTTTTGGGTGTGCTTTTAATTGTTCGAGTGAAGGTTTAAAAAACTACAGGGCTAGAAATATCTGGGGACTGAAGGGAAATTTCTTGGGATGGGGCAATGCCCTTCCCATAGCTGTACCCGTGGTGGATGGAGCCGCGTTGGAACGAATTCAGAGGAGAGGCAAAATTTCCGCACTAGACTGTTATAGCGCTATTATTCCACTTGCAACATCCTGTGGAATCCTGGGGTTTGCAGTTTTGGGAAGGGCTGCTTGGCCCCTCCCGAAACTGCAAACCCCAGGATTCCATAGGATGTTGCAAGTGGAATAATAGCGCTATAACAGTCTAGTGCGGAAATGGCCGAAGAAAATCGAGGGGTGTGGAATGCAGCTCTTGGAAGAAGAGGTGGAAGGAAGTTGGCCTGCCTAAAGAAGAAGGTGCTCAGGGAGTGGAGTCCAGTGGGAAGGGCTTGGTCGCCGATTTTGAATGCTCCAAGAGGGGTGTTGCAAGGAAAGAAGCAAATGCAATGCTTTTCAGTTACCACAAAAATGGATGAGGAGACATTCAGGTGGATAGATTGAGGCTGAACATTAGCAGAAAAGTTTACAGGGATGTAGCTACGAGGGGGGGGGTGCAAAAAGATGGTGTTGTAGCAGAAACACTGAGACACAGAGACCACAGAATCCCAAAAGGGATTCTGCTCCCCCACAAGTTAATTGAAAAATGGCTCACAGCTAGATCTCTAACATTTGTCGTGTTAGCCTTCCCTTGGAAACTTTGCCCCTTTTCTTTGGGCACTTAAACTCTTTTTCTAAATACTCTTGGAAATTTTAAGTTCCTGGAATGCTGGAAATTTGGGGACACAAATTCATGCAAGAGACAGGGTTCTTCTTTGGGAAGACAATACTCACATTTGACCCCCCCCCAGAACACCCCAGTAATGGTTTGAGCGTTGGACTATGACTCTGGAGACCAGGGTCAAAATCCCCACTCAGCCATGGAAACCCACTGGGTGACGTGGGGCAGATCACTCTCTCTCAGCCTCAGAGAAAGGCAAAGGCAAACCCCCTCTGAACAAATCTTGCCAAGAAAACCCCATGATAGGGTTGCCTTAGGGTTGCCATAAATGGAAAATGACTTGAAGGCACACAAAAACAACTAACAAGTTACATTCTAGGTACTAGTTACTAGGGTGGTGGGCTGTCCTGTTTGTCAATATCTTCAAATAGAATCGGAAAAACCATTTGTTGAGGATGACACAGCTCTGAATTTTGGACATCGAGGAAGATACTGGACTAGAGGGCATACGAGATTCATTCCCTCCAAGAGAGGTGATTGATTGAGAGCCTCCATTTTGAACTATAAACCAGAAGATCCACGTTCAACCCCTGGCATTGAGTCATAAATTCTGCTGAGTGACCCTGGGAGAGCCACTTTCTCAGCCTGGCTTACCTTAAAGGGCTGTTGCGAGGATAATTTGGGGACAAGGGCTATATACTACTAGTTTGTTAGAGGAAGAGCAGGATATAAATAAACGATAATCCATCACAAGTGGCCCTGGACAGGGTGAGCAAACTAGAAACTACTTTAAAGGTGTGTTTGAATACTTGCTGAGAATTTGCCAGTTTTTCTTGTTCTTTGTCAAACTCATCTGTGTGTAACACCCAGACACACAATCAGAAAAACTGCTCAGAATGTTTAAAAGTGAGTTTTCTTTTCTTTTTTTTCTTTTTTGGCCATTTAGTGAGTAACTGGGAGTGCAAAGAATTGGTGCTTAAACTGTTGTTAGACAAAACATTGTTTGTTTATGGTGCAGTTCTAAACATGTTTACTTAGAAGTAACTTCCATTGTGACTTAGGCTGTAGTTCTGTACTCACTTACCTGGCAGTAAACCTGATACATATTAATAGGGGTTACTTCTGAGTAGTGTATAGGATTGTTCTGCTCATTCCAGGCAAATGTACATAGGATTGTGCCCTTAAACACATTCATGTAACATTCCAAGATTAAGAGAAGAACTAAAAATGTACAGAATATCCATGCTGTCAGAATATACCACTTTCCAACAAGTGTTAGTAAATGTTTTCCCTGTAAAGTATTTATATATTATCTCTGTCCTGCCTTTGGATCTAGAAAGATACAGAAGCCATATAAACAAAATAAACCAAACTCATTACTTCTGCATTCCCCCCACTATGTACACACCTCACAGCATGTACTTTGCATTTAGTCACTGTGTATGTGTATGACTCCATTCTTGAAGGGGTCAATTCTTTCACTGTGTTAAAGGCAGAGATCATGCACACTATGTCTGTGACCAGCTGGTCTTGGGCTAAATTTGAATTATCTTGAGGGACCACTTACATCACTGTGGCTTTGATGATGATCTAATATTCCTAGAAAAACATGTTCCCCCTCTTTAGATAAGAAATACTCCCTTCTAGGAAGCATACATAAACACAGAGATTAACACAGATAGAAAAATATGCATGGACCAAGGTCAATAAAAGAAATTGATAATGTTAGCACTTTCTAATTTAAAAATAAGTTTTGAAAATTTTGCTGGTGGTATCTCAGTGAAGTACCCAAACTGAGATGCTTCCCAAATTTTAATTTTATAAATCAAGTAAGTGATGTAAGTAAATAATTATTTGTTTATATAGATCAGTATCAGCTTAGTTACTGAACTGAGAGACTTCAGTCTTTATACACAATTACTTAGCATAAGACCCATGGCACTCATTCATACTTAAGAACACAAGATCTGTGATAGAACAGATCCAGGGCTTATCAAGTCCAGAATTCTGTTCATACAGTGGTTATTCAGTTGTCTATGGGAAATTCACAGTTGCCTTTGGGAAGCCTGAATGCAACAGCATCCTACTGTTCATGATCTCCAGAGCGAACAAGCCAGTTTGTTCTTTAGGAATAGAAGATAGAAACGGGGAAAAAACCCAGAAAAATAAAGGTTGAGATAGGGAATTCCAGAGTTATGTGGATGTCCAGTAAGGGGTATAAAGTGAACTAAAAATGTTTCTCTTTGAAAGTGATGGGAAGCCTGAAACCAACTCATGTCTACTCATGAGGTTATTTCAGGTTCTGTTAGAAAGGCTCACTCTCATTTTATATATGCAAATTGAGGATATAGACGGAGTATATTTGAACTTGCTTGAAAGTTTCCTTCTTGAGGAATGGAGGTCTGCTTTGTACTCTGGGTTCTAAACAGGAGTGTTTTCCTTTCTAAAAGCCAACGGGTGAGAAGGAAAACTTCTGTTAGCGTACATACATCTTTATCTCAATCATAAAGCTGTTCTGGAATTTTATCTGAGAGTCCCATGCTCTGTAGTTCCTTTTCACCCCTTTCAGACTGCTGCTGGTTCGTTCCTGGCCTTTTTTGATAATCTTTTTTTTAAGATCATACAGATACAATGAAATTTGACAACTTTTGAAATTTAATTCTGTGTCTGAAAATATATCATTTTATATTGTTTAAGTTTGGTATTTTGTTACTATTTTTCAGTTTTAAAATTCACAAAATAAAATGCATGACTTAGGATCCGGAAGAAACCAACTACTATTTCAACACTTTTCAAAGTTCTTCTGTCACATTTTTGTTAGTCCATGATACACTTACACAATATGATTTTCCATTTTTTCCATTGTGAGAAATGGTCTCTTCATGTGCTAGGTTAGGTGAAGTGGATTTTCTTACACTGTAAGAAAGAAGTAGATTGAAGAAGTCTATTGAATTCCATGACCACTCATGCTAAAATGCACTCTATGTGGAACTGCCCTTGAAAATTGTTCGAAAGCTGCAGCTGGTACAAAATGCAGCAGTCAGACTGGTGTTGGGTTTGCATTTTAGAGACCTCATAAGACTGGTCACAAGAACTGCACTGACTTCTAATCTGCTTCTGAGCTCAATTCAGGGTGCTGGTTTTGAGTACAAAGCTCAAAACATCTTGGGGTAGGATTTTTGAAAGATTGCTTTGTCCCAAAGAGCCTGCCCAAAGTGTGACATCCTCAGAGGAGATCCAGCACTTTACAAGGTTGTAGTGGTATCATGCACAGGGCTTTTTATACAGCAACACCTCAGTTATGGAACTCCTTGCCAAAGGAAGTTAGGCTGGCTCCATCTCCTTTGAGCTTCTAGCAGGCAGCTATAGCAGTATTGTTCCACATGGCCTTTAATATTTGAAACTACTTTCTTTTTTTTTATTTAAATTATAGAAATTTAGCATTGTTTTTAGGCTATTTTTAAAGGTTTTTAAAGAGTATTTAATGTGTTTTTAATTTTTAAAAAAATCTAAGCACTGTTCTAATTTTTTTTATTTGTTCATTACCTCAGTAGCAATTGTAGGCTGGGAGGTAATATAGAAATACTGTATGTATTTGTGCATAAGGCCATTTCCACACTAGAAGTCATTAGCATGTTATACTGTTATAATGGCGGCATTGCCATTAGCTTGATGCCATCAGGTTAGGGAC
The DNA here is from genome assembly GCA_948474755.1 of Ctenosaura bakeri. NCBI lineage: Eukaryota > Metazoa > Chordata > Lepidosauria > Squamata > Iguanidae > Ctenosaura > Ctenosaura bakeri. The sequence continues at coordinate 652,760 of CAOLHI010000203.1, forward strand.
ACTGTTTTCCGCACCCTTCCCCCTTAAGCAGAGAGGTTGCAATATTGCCACTGGTGTTCCTTCTGCATTACAGAGTCCTTGACCACCCTTGTGGCCTGCCTTTATCCTGCCCTACCACCCCTGATTAGGCGGGGATTTTGGAGGAGAGGGTTGGAAGCTATACTAACGCAGCAATATTGTAAAAATACGAGATGCCAGTACACTATTGCACTTTTTCCCAATACTGTTTAAAAATGCATTAAAAAAATAAAAAGTTTTGACTCAAAGGAGATATTTAAAATAAACAACGAGAAGTGATAGAAAGTTACCACACCATGGGAGTCACTGAGGGAGGGATGGGCTGGGCACACCCCCAGCCTGCCCACTGCTGAATCCATTGTTAACAGCACTATACCAGTACCACACTATGATGGCTGATGGGATTAAAATGCTATAGGAGGCTCTTAAATTTTTTTCCCTGGAAATAGAACATGGCGATTTGGTGATGCTTAGGGATGGCATAGCAGCTGGATAGTGATGACGTTGTACAGAAGCATGGCTCCTGGACTGGTAACAACCTGCTACTATAGCATTATAGTGATGTAATGCTGAAATGGCCTAAGTCAACCTCATGTATAGTTCAAGGGCAAGTTTTGGGGCCAAAATTATGGATTTCTGTATGACTTGTGGCTAAGTCGATGGTCATTTCACAGAGAGGGGAATGTGCCAGCACTGCCTTGGGGGCCAGCCGTCCTTGGCCACAACCACTGCCATTTTCCCACCCGGGTGTTCAAAAAGACCAGAAGTGACTCTGCGGCAGAAAGAGTAGAGGGGGTCAGTGCTTCTTTTTGGTTCTCCCAGGACAGACGAAGCACTTGCCTTTCCCACTCTTCTCAGAGAAGGGGATGGTTCCTTTCTTGATAGGTACAGTACAGTTCTCCCTCCACATTCGCAGGTTTCACTTTTGCTAATTTGATTATTCGCAGGGTGCCCACTTACTCCCCCATTCTCCCTCTCCCACCCCATTACCACCCCGCTTGCTCCTCCCATTCTCCCTGTCCCATGGCAGGCATGCCCCGTGTGGGCGGCAGGAAGGTCCAGGGAGGGCGATTGCAAGTTCCTGGTGCTCCTCACACCACTGCTGCAGGCGTGCCTGCACAGACAGCAGGAAGGTCTAGGGAGGGCGATCGCCAATTCCCCATGCTCCTCCCACCACTCCTGACACCATGGGTGCGGGCGCGCCCCATGCCAGCAGCAGGAAGGTCCAGGGAAGGTGATCACCAGTTCCCTGTGCTCCTCTTGCCACTGCCAGTGAGGGCCTGCCTTGCATGGATGGCAGGAAGGTGAAGGGAGGCCATCGCCTGTTCCCTGCCTCCCTGCCCTCTCCCACCTAGGTGGGTGCACCGGCCGGGCAGAACCCTGTAGGGAGGGCGCCCTATTCATGATTATTTGACATTCATGAGGGATTTGTGTCCCTATCCCTCACAAATGTGGAGGGCCTACTGTACTTACATTGACTCATGGATAAATTAGCCCAGTTTTTTTTACTAAAATTTCTAGACTTATACATGAATGTAACGAATACTTAAATAAATAATAAAATAAATCAGTCTCAAAGGTGCTATTATTCCTCAGCCCCCACATTTCTACTCCCCTTTTATGTCAAAGTCTGATATCTCTAGCTTTATATATATGTGTGTGTGTGTATATATATATTTAATAAGATTTACATCAATTAAAATTACAATTTCTTCCATTTTTTATGTACATATTTCATTCTTCCTTTGTTCTCCTCCCCACAGCATTCCATTTTAAATGCGCTTCCCCAAAGTTACACCTTAATCTTAGTATTTTCCTTATCCATTTTCCAGAAATATGTATCGCTTTATCTATTCTATCCCTTTTTCTATCTTTTCTTTATCCAGTCTATTATCGGTTTCCATTCTCTTTCAGTTTGCTGAATCATCTGATCCTTTAACAAACATGCTAATTTATCTGTTTCCATCATATCGATAATTTTAACTTTCCATTCCTCCACGGATGGAATTTTTCCACCCTTCCAATGTTGTACAATATACAGTCTTGCTGCCGTGATCATATATAATAAGATCTTTTTGTGTTTCTTTAGTTCTTTACAGTCACCGATCATCTCAGGTGACATTTCAAATCTTATCTCTAATATTTCTTGAATATAATTATGTATCTTTCACCATAACATGTTTACTTGCTCACATATCCACCACACGTAGTAATATGTTCCTGTTTCATTATTACATTTCCAGCACTTTTCACTTCCCATATGTAATATCTTTTTCATTTTCAATGGTGTCATATACCAGCCATAAAGCTTTTTGAAATAATTTTCTCTCAAGTTCATACTGGGAGTGAATTTTATATCTTCCTTCCATGTTTTAATCCATTTCTCAATTTCTATCTGGTGTCCTATGTTCTACACCCATTTTATTATTGTCTCTTTGATTGTTTCTTGTTCTAAATCTCGTTCAAGACATAATTTATATATTTTGGAGATTGTGTTAGATTGATTGTCTGTAAGATTTTGTCCAGATCATTTTTACTGGTTTCGAAACCTAATAGATTTTTATCCATGTTAAATCTTTCTCTGATTTGTCTGTATGGAAACCAGTTCATTTCATCTCCCTGTTGTTTTAATTCCTCTGCTGTTTTCAGTTTGGGGATGTTTCCTTCCCATTTAATGAGATCTGAATATTTAAGCAACTTGCCACTTTTTGTCGGACTTATTTTAAAGGCTTCTTGAGGAGAGGTCCATATTGGTAATTTCGTATAAAATTTATGATGATCTCTCTTCCATACTCTTATTAATGCATTTCGAATACAATGAGTATTGAAGTCTCTATTTACTGAAGTTTTATTGTAATTTAGATAACCGTGCCAACCAAACCGGTTATCAAAACCTTCCAATTGTAATAATGGTGAACCTCCAGGAGAGATCCAATCCTTTATCCATATGAAGGTACATGCTTGAAAATATAATTTTAAAGAGGGCAGACCAAATCCTCCATGATCTTTGGAATCTTGCAGTATCTGCATTTTAATGCGGGGTTTTTCCCCGGACCAAATGAATTTTGATATCTGTCTTTCCCATTGTCTGAAAGGTTTTTTGTTCACAATCACAGGGAAATTTTGGAACAAATTTTTATCGTATTGATTCTACCAAATCGTATTGATTTATCGTATTGATTCTACCAAATAAGGATAAATCGAATTTGTTCTGTCTCGAAAGTTCATTTTTTATCTGGTTCCATATCTTTTGATAATTATTATCATATAGTTCTGAGAGCTTTTTTGTGACTATAATTCCTAGATGTTTTACTTTTTTTGACAATTGGAAGTCTGAGATCTCTCTCTTCTTTTTTTGCATATTTATTGTAAGTAGCATTGTTTTTTCTTTGTTTATTTTAACTCCAGCCAAATGTCCATTTTCTTGTAGAACCTCTAGTAATTTTATTAAGGAGTTTTCCGGTTCTTCCATGAATAGAACTAAGTCATCTGTGAATGCCTTGAGTTTGATTTCTCCATTTTTCATTTTCATCCCACGTAGTTGTTCATCTCCTCTAATTTTCTCACATAATACTTGTAGTGTCACGATAAACAATAGCAGTGAGAGAGGGTAACGTTGTCGTTCTCCTTTGGAAACATCAAAAATGGTTTTTTCTCCATTTATAATCAATCGTGCTTTTTGTTCTTTGTATATTATTTCTATCCATTGTTTAAAATTTCTTCCCATCTCATATTCTTCCATCATGTCTTTCATAAATTCCCAGGAAACATTGTCGAATGCCTTTTCTGCATCAAGAAACACCAAGGCAAATTTCCTACCGGGTTTTCTTATATAATACTCAGTGCTATTCAGAATGGCTCTCACATTATTTCTTATATTTCTACCTGGGAGAAATCTAGCCTGATCCTTGTGTATGATGTCCTGGAGTATCTTCTTTAGTCTTTTAGCCAATATCAAAGCAAAGATTTTATAGTCAATGTTCAACAATGATTTTGGTCTATAGTTGCGTACATCTTTGGGATCTTTCCCCTCTTTTAATATAAGAGTAATGTTGGATTCCCCCCATGTTCCAGGTCTTTCATTTTCATTTATTCCTTTGATTGTAGTATGCAGTGGTTTTATCAGCTCTTAATGAAGTTGTTTATAATAAAAAGATGTGAAGCAGTCTGGTCCTGGGGCTTTTCCTGATTTCACCTCATTTATTGCTTCTGCAACTTCATTCATTGTAATTGGGGCATTCAACAGGTTTCGTTTTCCAGATGATATTTTAGGAGTCCTCTATTTTTCCAAAAAGTCTTTTCTTAGCTAGGGTTCTCTTTTTGAAATTTCTTTTTTCCTAAACAAATTACTATAGTATTTTTCAAAAACTTGTTTGATTTTTTCTTGTCTTGTGAAGGTCTTTTTCCCTTGTTTTATTTCAAGTATGATGTTTCTTTCTTTTTTCTTTTTCAATTTGTAGGCAAGCCATTTTCCAGCCCTATTAGCCTGATCAAAGTGAAACTGTTTGAGATATTTCAACTTCCTTTCAATATCTTCTGTTGCTAATTGTGAGATCTCCTTTTGAAGTATCTTGATTTCTAAATTAAGTCTTTTATCATTCGGGTTCCTTTTCAGTTCATCTTGTTTCTCTTTTAACTCATTAGTCAGTCTCTGGTAGGACTCCCTCTTTTTCTTGTTTTGTTGATGTTGTTGTTGGATTAAGAAAAACCCTCATGACTGCTTTAGAAGTGTCCCATATTGTACTCATGTTCATCCCATTTGTCATATTTTCCTTCAAGAATAACCTTAAGGTTTCTTCGGTCTTTCTCATTATCTCTTCATCTTTCAATAAATTATCGTTCAGGCACCAAGAATATTGTTTTCTTGGTTCTTTAAAGTCAAGTAGAACTGGGTGATGATCCGATAGTATTTTAGTTAGTATTTCAGATTGTTTAATGTCTTTCAGAAGATGTTTTGAAGTAAGTGTCAAATCAGTTCTGGTCCATATTTGATGACGTTCAGAAAAAAAAGTGAAGTCTTGGTCCTTTAAATGATTCTGTCACCAGGCACCTATTAAAGATAGTTATTCCATTAATTCAAAGAAAGTGTCAGGTAATTTTCCTTGTGTTTTGGTCTTGGTTTTCTTCACCGTTTTTTTTTCCATCAGTCTTTGTATCAATCACACCGTTAAAATCACCAATAAGAATCACATTTTCATATTCAAACTTCTGTAGCTGTTCTAAGAGATTTTTATAAAATTTTGACTTATCCTCATTGGTTGCCTATATTCCAACTAAAAGAGTTTTCGATCCCTTGTAATATATTTCAATCCCTAGTATTCTTCATTCTATGTCTTTAAAAATTTCTTTTGCGGGGGTATTTTTCTGTACATATATTGCAATGCCTCTTTTCTTTTTGATGAATGATGATGAAAAACATCCTCCCAATTTCGCGTTTCTTGAGTATTTTTCTTGATTTGATTTGATGTGGGTTTCTCGAATACAAATAATGTCCGCTTTATATCTTTCCAATTGGTGAAAAAATTGGCATCTTTTACATTGGGAGTTTATCCCGTGGACATTCCAGGAAATCCTTTTCATTTTAATTTAATTCCTTCTTTTCTGCCTGTCTTATTTCAATCTAAATTTACAGGGTCTGTTTCTTCTTTTTCACTAAATAATAATAATAATAATAATAATAATAATAATAATAATAATAATAATTCTAGTTCTTCCTGTTCTGATGTATTTAACTTTTTATCTGATGTGTCAAGCTGTCTTTCTTCTCCTTTTTTGTTGTCTCTCTTTGTGGATTTTTTATGCTTATCGGAGTATTTCATCTGTTTTTTCATAAATTCTTTGGCTTCATGAGTTGTTGTTATCTTATAGTATTTGTCATTTAAATATAAGGATATCTCTAGCTTTTAAAGATATGTCAGCTATGAAGGTTTTTTTTGTAACAAACACTTTTGACAAAGTTGATGTACAGTGGAAAGAAGGTGGAAATCAATTCATATATATTCTTTGTTTAGGTATAGGATCGTGTAAATGAGTGATATGAAAGAAGGAAGTCCTCGGTGTGCTCTGAAGCTACTAAATGCCATGTACAAAGATGAAAAAGAGCCTGACAAAATTCTGGGACTGCAGTTATTTAACTGTCCGGCAGAGCCAGCATGGTGTAGTGGTTTAAATGTTGGACTAGGGCCCTTTCCATAGGATGTTGTCATCCCGCCATGGGGACGGGAGAAGGACAGGACCACGACAATGGTTACACATGATGTTGTCATGATCCCGTCCTTCTCCCATCCCCAAGCAGTGCAATCACAGAATAAATCATTGACAGGTTCTCCCTGTCAGTGACCCACGATTGCACCACCATTGTAGACTTGCCTGGTCTGCGGAGGGTCCAGAAGCTCAGTGGCTGCACCTCCTGCCCCAACACAGCCTGAGAAAGTACCTGGCTGTGCTGCAGAAGGAAGAGGCGGGGCCATTGTGCTTCCTTGATTGTGGAGGTAGCCGGTGTGGAGGGGAGTGCTCCTGTTGCACTCCCATCATGGTTCCCTCCTGGAAGAGCTGCTGCTGCAATCTCCATGGGAGGACTTCGGAAGAAGGTAGGGTGTGGAAAGGGCCTAGGGCTCTGGAGACCAGGGTCAGCCATGGAAATCCCCTGGGTGACCTTGGGCAAGTGATACTCTCTGACCCTCAGAAATGGCTTGAAGGCACAGAGCAACAACTGTCCTGATTGGCATCAGTAACATAAGAAGCAGGGAGGAACACATATATTCCGAATTTATTCAAAATGTGAATCCTGCTTTTTGTCAGCCAGAGAGGGTTTTACAGTGGTTATGTATCTAACTTTGCTCTATAAGGAATGCTAATGCACCGAGTAAGGTTAGGATCTTTCCATTTACCCAGGTCTTTAAAATAGGAGGTTGTAAGAGAATAATCTATTAAGAGCAGGCACTGCTGCTTTAAATGCAAATTTTTAAATGCTTTTTATCTTTTTAAAGTGTATTTTAAAATTGTTTTAATAATGTGAACAGTTTAATTTTATTTTAGTGTTCACTTTTTATGCATTTTTAGATATATGGTACTTGTTTTAAATTATAAGCCATCTTGAGTCCTAGGCCATTTCCACACTGCACTGTTATAGTACTATTATTCCACTTCCAACATCCTGTGGAATTCTGGGATTTGTAGTTTACTGAGGCCAAAGAGCTCTCTGGCTGAGAATTCTAAATGCCCTTCCCTAAACTACAAACCCCAGGATTCCATAGGAGGTTGATAGTGGAATAGCAGCACTTTAACACTGTAGTGCGGAAATGACCGGGATATAAATAAAGATGATGATGTGACTGTTAACTGTCAGTTGCAGAAGACCTTTTAACTAGGATATCCTGTATTTTTATGATTACTACTATACTTCAACTGCTCTGTAAAACTGTTTTAGAGTAATGTTTTTAATATTTGTATGATTGTTTAAATTTTTAAAAACTTTTATATTAGCCATTGTTTTAACTATTTTAACTCATATTGTAAGCCCCTATGTTGGGAGCAAATTGGGATATAAATGAAATAAATAGAGTCAGTGTCAGGGAAGATTGGGAATTTGAACAAAGGCTCATATCAGCTGGCTCAGGCTTTAAGGATCCATGTTGTACCAAGATGATATCCTATCGAGTGTACTCTAGTTGGAATTAGTTAACTGGATTAAGGATCTATATTGATTTTCATTTGTCTAAAGCTATTCTTTAGGCATGCCCAAAGCTGTCCCAAGAACTTCAGTGTTCCTGGTACAAAAGCGAAGTGACACCCCACTTGACCAACATATACAAATAAAATGGTTCAGTGAACGACCATTGGGTACCTCTTTGTACTGCTCCAGATCTAGCATCTGGAGCCACCTGACTTCGTTAGTCCATCCTAGGTCTGTCCTAGGATAATTTGAACTACAGTACCCCTCCACATTTGTGAGGGTTAGAGGCACAGAACTCTCGTGAAAATGGAAAACCTGCAAATAGCTCCCCCCGTGGTTCCCCTCCCATTCCCCTGCAGAGCTTCCTCCTCCCATTCTTTTTCCTCTGGCCTTCAACATGTGGGGGGAAGAGAACTTAAAAGGCTTACTGGTATTTTCCACCAGACAGAGAAGAGGGGAGTTTTGGAGTTCTAATTACTTCTGGCGGCCATCTTAAGAAGGGAGAGGGAGGAGCAAAGAGAGCTCCTGACTAATCAGCAGCCCATACACAGCAGAAAGTGCAGCCACATGGCAAAGAGCCCACACCTTCAGCAATGGGAGGGGGCTTTGCTCACCCAAAAGGAAAAAAAACAACTCCATTTTAAACACAAGCCTCACAAGCTTGGGGTGAAGAATGCAAGGAATGGAATGAGGAAGATGAGGGAGAGGCAAGCATGTGCCTTGTGAATAATCAAATTTGCAAAGGTCAAATCAGCAAATGTGGAGGAAGGACTGTACACATTGCTTGAAAGTGGATATTGTTTCAAGGAAAACTTTGAAAGAACAGTGTAAAGTACTAAATTTATCCTTACAGGTTTAGTTCTGTGCTTCCCAAGTTCATGTCCACTGTCAGCAACCCTAATCTTTTGAAACTTCAAAAGCACAGAGTGAAATATCCCTATATTAGAAGTGATGCAAAGTTAGCATATTAGATGTTACCAAAGATTTATCTAGTATTTCATATGTCTTCCCTATTTCAGAAACTGTTTTAAAAAATTAACAATAATGCAGTTCTTTTGTTACATTAATTTTCTGCGAATTTACTTGCTTTTTATTATGTTCCTAAAACTCAGGTTAGAAATATAGCTTTTTTGGACCTTCATGCCTGTAAATCCCTAGCCAGTGTGGTCATTGGGAGAATCTTGAAGACAGACACAGTAATTTGATAGCACAAAAAAAAGGGGGGGACAAGTTTATATAGTATCTTAAAGCAGAACACCTATATTGCTTTGTAATATACATTAAGGCCCTTTTCACATGGCATTTGTCATGCGAAAGGGCCTCTTTTTCACATGACAAAGAGTGTCGTGTGATTGCGAGGAGCATTTCAGATGACGTCCTCGCAATTGTGTGATGCTGCTGGGACTGGCAGGCGCCGATCACGCACTATATCATTTTTGGGTTTTAGCCAAAAATGGTGCGCAATTGCACATCACTCCATGGCCCCATGTGCACTTATGTCTGTGTGGAGCTCCGGAGCCGTGGCCCTTGTGCTTCCTCCCCCAGTGTGGCCTGGGAAAATACCCAGCTGTGCTGCAGAAGGAAGAGGCGGAGCCCTTGTGTTGCTGGCCGGCTGGCCAGCAGGCAGCTCCTGTGGAGCCGGAGCAGAGGGGACACGAGAGCTTCATGGAAGAGGCTGCTCACGAGAGCTTCATGGAAGAGGCTGCTCACGTGATCCCCGTGCAACCACGCCGGACGCAGGTAAGTTGCAGAAAGGGCCTAAGTTACAAAGCAGCTGTGAATTTACATGCATGCTGCTGTGGTTGGCTCTCTATACAAATGCTAATATGAAGGCTGTTTGTAACCTAGTACCTAGTTCATAACCTAATAGTATACGCCTACTCAGAAATAAATCTTACCTACAAATGCTTCAGACCACCTGTTTTTCTGTCTTGTAGAGTAAGCAGGTGTTTGAGTTATCAATTGATGAAGAAGGATAATTTCATCCATCATTATTTAATCACTGTGAGAAATATTTGTGCTGTAATAGGCAATAATAACATTTCAACACATGACTGAGAAATGTTTAGGTGGCTTGAATATATTTCCAGAATATACATGACTATAAATCATATTTCATTTCTTATCTGTTGTCTTGTCTTTGGCATAGCTTAACCATGAACTATTTTGAATTTTATTGTTTCCCCCAAATATGTCATTTTGTCTTCAGTCATTTACCTCAGAAGCTGAAAATACTAACAATTCTCTCTGTTTCTCTGTGTGTATACTCTGGGGATATAATTCTTCACTAATTTTCTTTTTGAAGGAAGAAACAACTAATCTTAGCATTTTTTTCCAGCTGCAAGAAGGTCTTTGAAAACCACACAGATGGTGAAGACTAATTCTGTGCAAAGTTTGCATCTTATTTGTTTTGCACAGAGATTACAACTTTCTCCTCAAGAAACAGCTTTTTCTACATTGAAACTAATGTTTCCTATGCAGAAAATGCTATTTTTGAGCAATTAAATCACATGCAAATTTTATGAAGGATAAGTCCCCAGTTACAGAATTTTCTGCACAGGGAATAATCCTTCGGCACAGAATATATTTATATGTATAAATATCATTTTCTACAAAGAAAATGGTGTTTCCTGTGCAGAAATTGCTGCTATCTCTGCAAAACAGCCATGTGCAAATTTTGTGCAGAATAATCTTGAACCATTAAGTTTATTGTCAAGCCAGGATTCTTCCTGTAAGAGTTTGTTGACATTCTATAAACATGTTTTTCTACTATTGCTGGAATACTTTTGCATATTTTTTCTATCCCTAGTATGCACACACATACACACACACAGACTTACAGAGGATGCCTGAAAATTTGCCTTATTCTTTAGTTGCTCTGCTTGTTGTTAAGCACTGATAAAAAGATGACACAGCAAGTAGCACTAGTAAAACATCACCAGTATTGCTGCATTCTGTGAGTCTTACTAGTTTAGCAAGTAAAGCTGTATGGTCTTGAACTATATATAGATTCTTAGGAAGAACAATATTTCATGATTTTAGGGGAAGGGAAAAACAATAATATAAGTTTGCATTGTTTAAAAGAAGGAAAAAAAAAATTTGTTTTGTTTTGTTTGTTTGTTTGTTTTTTAATTCACTATTATGTATAACACATGGTGTTTTATTTTTCGTTTGTTTTTGTGTTATAGTTTAATAAAATTAAAAAAAAAAGGAAGAACAATATTTCAATTATTAATTAATAATACATGTGACTAAGTTCTTCTGTTCTGCAGTCAAACAAATAAACCATCAAGTGCATGTATTATTAATTAGCACAAAAAAGGGACAGTAGCTGTGCTAGCCCAGAAAAAAATCTCAGAATTCATATTACAGTAATAACTTTACCTGGCCAACTGAAAGAGCACAAAATACTGTGTGAGCTTTCAAGTACTTGAGAACCCTTAACCATGAAAGATGATTCTAGAAGCAAGAAGAAAAGAAAGAAAGTGGTTGATATTCAGACCACAGAGTCTACATTTAGTCTGGAAATAATGTACATGTTTTATTTCTTCAGCCAGCAGTTCTAAACTAGATTTCATTTGAGTTCTGAAAATAATATACTTGCATATAAATCATATTGTATTTTTCTTCTTTTTCTTCTTATTCTTTGTCAAGCTTAACCATAAAATAGTTTGAATTTTATTCTTTCCTCCATATAGATAGATAGATAGATATTGTTTATTACGGTCATAGACCAATAAAAAGATTACATCAAAACAGCACCAAGGGCCAAAAACCTAAGTACTGATACAAGTAAACATGAATAAATACATAAAAACAGCGTAATAAACTTGGTCAAGAATGCAGTACTACTGAGGGATAACAGTCTCACAAGGATTACAAGATATACAATATGCATCTACTCACTAGCCGACATCTTTTGTCTTACTCTCATAGCTGCAGCACAGAATTCAGCAACCTTATATGTTAGAGTTCGTATCTGATAACAATAGGAAGGTACAAAATGATTCAGAACCACCTGAGTGTTCCCGAAGAATTGGGGAGATGATATCAGCTCTTAAATCTCTATAGAACATACATTGAAAAAGCATGTGTTCAACCGTTTCAGTCTGACTGGAATCACACGGACAGTATCTCTCCAAATAGGGAATTTTTTTATATCATCCCTCAAGGACAGCGGATGGAAGACTACGGCAACGTGCTAGAGTAAAAGCCAAATGATGTTTGGGCAGTTCTAAAAAATTTAAATAGGCCCGTGGCAACATGTGATACTTGTCCTGCTCACTAGCAATAAAGGATGGAGAACAGGCCAAATCTGTTTGGCGTTCAATATCAAGGATACGTTGTTTAATGACTGATTTAGCCTGGTCATAACCCATCCTAAATAAGCTATCAGGGGACAGACCCAGCATTGACAATTTGGTAGCAACTGCCTGTTTCCATTTAGAGTGAAATTGGTCTTGCAAAACCAAGGGTGCAAGCCCAATTTGTACAAAGTTTAATCTAAGCCAGTAATTAAATATGCAGATCCATACTCTGGGCTCTATGCTCTGAAGGCCTGCCTCTAACCGTACAATGGCATTGGATACACATTTAGGGACATGAAAAACTGATCTTAAGAACTTAGACTGTACGGATTCCAAAGGTGCAAAGTTAGGAAATGGCCCTAATTGGGCACCATACAAAAGCTGAGCGATTGGTTTTCCCTCAAATACTTTCAGGGCTGCTGGAACATATTGACCACCTTTATACTTAAAAAACTTTTGGATAGCAACTGAGCTCCTTTGGGCATTGTTAACAATATAATCACCATGAGCTTTCCTGCTACCCAAGGATTGAAAAATTACTCCTAGGTATTTGAAGCAAAAAACCTGATCTATGTGGTGATTATCTATAGTCCAATGAAGGCTCCTTGTTTTTTCCCCAAATGCCATTATTTTGGTTTTTTTGATAATTTAGAGATAAATGATCTTCATTACAAAAAAGAGTCAAGGCTTTAAGAGCTCTTTTTAGTCCAATGAGAGTCCTCGAGAGTATAGCCGCGTTGTCTGCATATAAAAGCACAGCAGTGGATCTTCCTGCTAACTGAGGGGAATGAAAATAGGCATTTTGAAGCCGTCCCACCAATGAATTAATAAAAAAATTAAATAGCAGCGGAGCCAAGATACAACCTTGCTTTACTCCCTTCTCTGTGTTAATTGCACTGGTTAGATGACCCCAAGGAGAGCATCTTACTTTCAAGGAAGTCCCTTCATGAAGCATACAGATTAAAAAAAGTAATCGCCTATCAATCGAGGATGCCTCTAGCTTTTCCCACAGAATTGATCGAGAGATGGAGTCAAAGGCAGCTTTAAAGTCAATAAAGGCAGCATACAGGGAGGTTACATTGTTTGAAGAGTATTTTTCAATTAGGTGTTGAAGAACAAAACATTGATCAATAGTTGATTTTCCTTCCCTGAATCCAGCCTGCTCCTCTGCTAAAATATTTTCTTGCTCCAACCAATCCAAGAGTTCCCTCTGTAGATGCCTTGCATATAATTTACTGATGGTATTTAGTAAACTGATAGGCCTGTAATTGGCTGGATCATTTTTAGATCCCTTTTTAAAAATAGGGATTATAATTGCCAGCCCCCAATCCTGCGGTGTACGACCGTATTGGTCAATGCAAGTAAAGAGAGAGGCCAGGAGAGGAGCCCAGAAGTCCAAATTGTTTTTGATGAGATCTGGGGGAATCAAGTCCTCTCCTGGGCTTTCCTTGATCTTAACTGTGATACTAAGCTTTTAATTTCTGAGACAGTTACTGAGGACCAGGGTGGCAAAGAGTCTATTGGCAGATGTGAGTTTCCATTTCCATTAGTAATATCTGCATATAAATTCTGAAAATATACTTCCCAAATGTTAGGGGCTCTAAGGCAGTCCACACTACCTGAGGGATTATTTTGTCTTGCTGAAATTATATGCCAAAAGTGGGAAGAATCCTATTTTGGGTGGCTTTAATAAGACGCCTCCAGTTTTCCTTCATGGCATTCTTCTTTTTGTGAGCCAATAGTTGCTTATATTTCTTCTTTTCCTGATGGAGCACTAGGGCAGTGGAAAGTGAAGAGTATATTATATATGCCTGGTATTTGACAGAAAGGTTATTTTTGGCTTTAATACAGTCCAAGTCATACCATGATTTGGAGTGAAGCTTTAAAGATTTAACTTGTGGTTCGACTCTTCTTGCTAAAAACTGATGTAATTCCCTGGTAATTAAAGTATAACTTTCAAATACAGCCTCCGGCAGCTCTGCATTGATCATTGCAAGTCGAAGATTCTGAAAGTATTGAGATGCCAGCTGCTCCGCAATCGTCTGGTTTAATTGTGTACTCCACTTGGCACGGCAATAAGTTGTCCCTTCAGAAATTATGTTATAATTATAGAAGTCCTCCACATAAGACTGTTGTATAATATCAAGTAACTGCAATGAAACAGGAAAATGATCGCTTTCAAATCTTGGGATGACTTCTAACTTCCCAGCCTGCCCTAGCAGCTCCTTAGAGATGATTATATAATCGATAGCACTCATTCTAGTGCCAGAAAGATAGGTATATCTGGCTGGGCAGCCATTTAAAATTTGAAGATTGAGTCGATACATGATTAAGGCTAGGCATAAGCCAGTATAATTAGTTTTCTGATCTTTCAAACAGCATGTAAGAATATCTTCACCTTCCTCTGTGTATGGAGAATGACATCTATGCTGTGCAAACAAAGAGTTGTCATCTGGGCCCATTCTAGCATTGAGATCACCCCCCAAAATCACAGATGCCTTTGGATATTTTGTGATTAGTTCAGCCACATAGGTCTCCAAATCATCCCACATTGCTTTAATTTCAGACTTCCTTTTCATTGGGGGCATATAGATGTTGATAACCACGAAGATGGCAGATTTGAACTGCATCATGACTGCCATATCATTAGATTTAAACGGAGGAAGCACTCTTGTAGAGACATGTAAACCTGTGGAGACCAATATGCCTAGGCCTCCCACAGCTCTACCATGATTAGCCATGGTTGCGGCCTTGATGCTAAAAGAGTGGAAGCTATTTAATAGTAGATCTTCCTTAAACTAGGTTTCTTGAAGCAGAATGATGTCATATTGGGACAGGAAGGAGGTGAAACTGGAATCTCCAATGGACGCAGCCCATCCTGCAACATTCCAAGTTAGAAAGGCAGTCCTCTTCCGTTCCATTCGTTGTCAAGCTGATTCGTTTTCAGGCCCATCCGAAGTATGCGGGCATACAGGGGGTAATTGATTACCAGCAGGCAATGGACTTGGTGGGTGAGGGTGTAATTCCTTCTGTGTCTCTACAATCTTATCAGACTCATTGTTCCTCAATTGACACTCCGAAGGAGCAGAGTGTATCCATGCTGCATGAACTACAAAATGGGGATCATTAGCAAGCAGCAACCCTATAGTCTTAGATGGACCCTCTACCTCGTCTTGTTCATTAGAAGAACTAGCAACCTGGGGCAGTTCTACAAGTGTACAGTGGTTGTCAGAAAGCAGAGAGATATTAAAAAAGGGAGTCTCAGCTGCTTGAGTGTCTACATAGTCTTTGACACTATCATCTTGAGCGTTTACTTCTTTGATGGAAGTTACAGCTGTCACACATTGCTCAATGCCTTTGATCAAGGAAGGAGCGATGACATAGGGAACCCACTAGCCAGGTTGGAGGCCTCGTCCCTACAGGGGAAAAGGGGTCAGTAAAATGACTGCTTGTTATAATTCTCGCTTGAAGGGATGGTATCCTGAGCCAGACCTTTGTTTGTCACTGTCCTTGCCCTTGTAATCCTAGATTTAAGTACAGTTTCTCTTGAACCTGTTTTCCTTTGCATCTGTGTATGAATTGAGGTCTTAATGCCCCTTAATTTATCTTTAAGAGTGTATATATCCTTGTTTAGGAGATTAGCTTCTCCTGCTATAGAGGACTGAGGGCCTTTATTCTCTTCAAAAGGAGTAAAACCAAGGCCATCTGAGCCTGATTCAATCTCCATTTGTTCATTCATAAAGTCATCTTTCACTGCTCCTGTTAAAAGGTCCTGAACTGTCTTCTCTTTAAACACTCTAACTATTCGTATGTAGTGGGCACGCCATAAAAGATTTCTCATCTGGAGCAGCTGAGAGGGAAGAGAAGAAAGCTTGAAGGTCAAAAGTATATGCTTGGCTCTATTTGCACTAGGTAAATAATGGTGCTCAATCAGGTCAATGGGATTATTATGGGATTTCAAAATCTGGGACAGTTGAGATAGAACAGACTCTTGAGTAGTCCATCTATATCCATATCTGTGCACTTCCAGCAGAATTTGATTCCTTTGAAGCACACGGCAGAATTTCGCCCTCCTATTTGATAATTGAGGGCATTCATGCTTCAGTTGGTATAAAGGGTCCGTTTCCCTAGGTTGTTGATTGAGCTGTAACCTGTGTTGAGCCAAATCCCTTTGAAGACTGGGCAATTTAGTAGCAACATTGTTTAAATGTTGTAAAATTAAAATAAGGCTCTCTGCAAACAGAAGACATATCTCTTGGCAGGAGTGGAACCCATGAGGAAGAAGACCATCAGAAGTTGACTCAAGGGCATTTGCATTTTCACTTCCCTGTTCATGAGTTAAGTTCAGGATACAACTGCTATTAAGTAAAGGCAGAGAAGAAGGTTGACTTAAAGTAGCCGGTTGAGAGAGTTTGCTTGTTGGAGAAGAAAAAGAATTCGCAGCCAGGAAGCTGTTACTTATTGTTTGTGAATCTTCTGTAGAAAAATATTGGTCAATTCTCCTCTGCTTATCTGCTTTACTGCACCTGAAGGACTCTTGGGTTTTGTTTGGTCTCGACTGGTGCCGTTTTTTGATCTTAATCTTGATCACACTTTGAAATAAGCAGCGGGAGTGAGCCCAACAAACACAGTTGCAGTAGACTATGAAGACTGCTGTGTTTTCAGTATTTTACCTCCAAACTGTCCTTATCAGCATGCATTAGTTCAAAATAGCCAGGGAGGATAAATTAGGAATAATAATAATAAATAAAGCCAAGTCTGGCCTTATATCAGGGCCAATGTTGTGGAGTTCTCCCAAGAAGACTGAAGATAAGAGCCTTATTTAAAATAGCAACAAAATGTAATATAGTAGGGTAAAAACAAATAAAAAAGGGACTTTAAAAGGAGCTGTTTAAAGGAGCTGCTGCCTCGTCGCCATCTTGTCTCTAAACAACTCCCTTTCCTCCATATATTTCATTTTATCTTTATTCATTTATATCAAAAGTTCAAAATACTACTTATACAGTCTTTACTATCTGGCTGGTAAGGTAACCAGCCAGCCTTCTTTCAAACTACATATCATTTTCTTCTCAACTAGGATGTAAAAAAGAAGTTTCAACCTTGTTTGTGGTCCAAGAAATGGGAGAAGTTGTACCAGGAGTCTAACAAGAAATTAACATGGTAGTATCAGAATGATGGGCAATATGAGAACTTGTGCTTTTGGTGCCTTTTATGGGAGACATACAAAGTATCTTGTCATGAAATCAATTTTGTTAGGCAAGGTATTTATAAAATGATATGCTATAGTAAATTTGTTAGTCTGTTGACATATCACAGAACACTGGGGTGTTTTTAGTGACAACAGACACATATGGTTGTAAATCAGAAGAGTTAAAAAAAATCATAAGGCACCAGAAGAAACATGTTTAATAGTTGTGCAAAGACCTCTAGGGCAAAAATGAGTGTAATAACAGCAACAGAAATTAAATCATATATATTTTCTCCCTAATATCCATGACATTTCCTTTTGAGATACAGTTTTTAAAAAGGGAGTAATATGATTCCTTATTGAAAACCAGCATGATGTAGTGGATTAAGTGTTGGACTACAACTCTGGAGACCAAGATTCAAATCCCAGCTTGATCATGGAAACCGACTGGTGACTTTGGACAAGTCACACTCAGCCTCAGAAGAAGACAAGGGCAAACCCCCCTCTGAACAACTCTTGCCAGGAAAAGACTGTGATAGGTTTGTCTTAGGGTTGCCATAAGCCAGAAACAACTTGAAGGTACACAAGAACAGTGGTTTCTTAATTTCATTAATCTGCTACAAAGTGACTCTTCTGACTGGTTCTTAGCTGTTTACATCATCTTGCTCTTTTACTGGTGAATTACTACTTAAGTTGCAGAGTTCAGTGAGAAAGTAAACTAGCCATAGCAGTGCTCCTCTTCACATGGCACAGTTTCAGGTGGGATAGCCAGAAAGAAAGAGATCTAGTCATGAGGCCTTTTAAATGGTTGGGCGTAAGGGCTAGGCCCACTGTACACAATCACTGTCAAGCTTTTCCATAAACAGTACTTAAACTGCACATATTCCTTTTTTAAAATAAAACAAAGTTTTATTAGTGTAACAAAGTTTCATGTGAACACCAAAAATTGTTTTCCCTTCTTTTTTAACTACCAAGTTGGAAAGGGGGTGTCAAACCACTCTAAAATTTGCATAGAGAGACTTGAAATAAATTTCAGCAGTATCATAGTACCATGTGTATATGTGTGTGTGTATAGAGGTATATAGGTAAGAAAATTAGTATCTTTGGGTGTATTTGTACATGTATATACATACTGGTGATAAATAGGATACAGGAAAAAGAAATATAAATACACTGAAACAAAATAAGCCATATTGGTCCATGAGAAAAATTCTAAAAATTTTGTTAGGAAATACAGTAATCCTTCCACATTCACTAGGGTTAGGGGCACAGGACCCCCGTGAAAGTGGAAAAACCATGAATAACTCTAGGCCCTCCCAAATCATATTTAACACACACAAAAAATATGATCACCATATTCAACCCACTGTGGATTCCTTTGAGGCATCTGGGTTCCTTCAAAAGGCAGAAGTGGGTGGCTAGTGGGACTTACTGCCACCTCCACTGCTGCCCCACACCATTTTTAATAAGGACCTACAAGACTCATTCACAGTTTCTCAGTCTCACGAGGCTTGCAGTCCCTATTAAAAATGGCAGAGGAAGGCAGCAGAGGCAACAGCAAATAATCAGTGAATAGTCAAATCCACAAAAGTGAAACCCACAAACATGGAGGGCTGACTGTACTTTATTTGGGTCAGTTAATACTGGTGAGCAAACTTTCAGGATCTTTTTCATCAGGCTATCTGTTATATTGGGGGTGGGCAGAATCCAGACTTGGGCCCTTTTCACATGGCATTTTCCATGTGAAAGGGCACCTGGAGCGTTGCGCAATTGTGAGGAGCGATCTGCATGACACACTCACAATCGCGCGATGCTCCAGGGGCCGGCAGGCACCGATCGCGCACCTTTTAATTTTCGGCTAGAAGCCAAAAATGGTGCACAATTGTGCATTGCTCCTGGGCCCCGCACACACTTACCTGGTGTGCGGAGCCTCCGGAGCTGCCATGGTCACGTTTCCTGCCCTGGTGCAGCCTGGGAAACTCCCAGGCTGCACTGTGGAAGGAAGAGATGGGGCTCTCGTGCGAGCAGGCAGCTCACGCGGAACTGAAGCAGCAGGGATGCAAGAGCCTCTTGCCAGAGGCTGCTTGCGCAATCCCTGCACCCGAGCGCCGGAAGAAGGTAAGATGCGGAAAGGGCCTTGATCTTGAAGTCACAGATTTCCTGTTGTCTTAAGATGGAGTGAGGGAGTGACATGAACTGAGTACTTTGATCATAGGCCATCTCTGCACTAGCCTGTTATAGTGTTATTATTCCTTTGAGGCCCCTCCTTAAACTGCAAGCCTCAGGATTCCATGAGATGTTGAAAGTGGAATAATAGCATTGTAACATTGTAGTACAGAAATGGCCATAGTCTTCACTTTGTCCAGAAAGTTACTACTTTGTATGTTGTTCATCTTTTCAGCTCAGATATGAAGATACCCTCTCAGTCTGCAGCAAAGTGTGTTACGGCATTGGAGGTGCCCCAAACCAAGTTGCTAGCAGCGCTGCTTCATTCTTTCTTCAGATATATCTCTTAGATATAGCTCTGGTAAGTAGTTTGGGAAAACCTGCACTGCCATAGATTAGCAAATTCATCTTTAGCAATGTTACTTTATTTGTTAATTCACTATTCAGATAATTCAGCTTGTAAACATTTCTCTTTGTTCTTATCAGAGTTTGAAAAGCTTACTTTTTTAAAGACCCTGGTTCCCAGAATCTCATAGCCACTATGGCCAGTGACCACGTTTGCTATGGGATTCTGGGAGTTGTAGTCCAGCAAATAAGTTGTAGTTGTTATCCAGCAAATAAACCAACTAACTCTGATTGTTATCCATCTTCTGCTAAGAGGTGCTATGGAAATGTATTAGTGTTCTGTGAATGTCTAGAGTACCTATCACACTATACTGTTATAGCACTATTATTCCACTGTACCTGCCCTAGCTGCACCCTGTGGAATTCTGGGGTTTGTAATTTGGTGAGGCACAGGAACTCTTTGGCTGAGAATTCTTAATGCTTCTCCCTATATTTATTTTTATTTATTTATTTATTTATTTATTTGTATCCCGCCTCTCCATATGGATCGAGGCGGCGAACAACTTACAAATAGCATGTATTTCGAAACATTTCTATGCATGCCCCCAACAAGCTGGGTACTCATTTTACCGACCTGCGGAAGGATGGAAGGCTGAGTCAACCTTGGAGCCCGGCAGGATCGAACTCACAACCTTGTGGCTTGCAGTACTGGCATTTAACCACTGCGCCACCAGGGCTCCCTCTATATGCTTCTCCCTAAACTGATTCCTGTGATAATGGGGCTTCCCATTATCTAGAATTAGTAAAAAGGGGAACACTTCCCTCTTCAGGTAAACCAAGGGTTAATAAGGTGTTGGGATTAGATTACATTTTAGTATGTGGTCAGCATCATAGGTCATGTAGGTCAGCATCACAGGTCATAGGGTGAGAACTGACCAATCAAAAAGGAAAGAGGTGAGCATCTTCAGAATGCTTCCAGATGCTTCCAAGGAGAAGTTATAAAACTTCTTGGAGGCCATGTGGCCGAGAGACAACAAGGAGATAACAAAGGGATAACAACCAAGGAGCCTCCTGGAGGGGGGGTTCTGTGCCAGTAGCAGGCTGGAGGCCTAGCCTCGCCTCGCCTCCTGGCCCTTCCTTTAGAACATCTAAGCCTAGGAACAACTGTGAGTAATTAGACTAAAGTTATCTAGTCGCGTTAGGGACTTTTCTATTATTTTGGAGGCTGGCTGATCTAAAGAATGTATCTGTGCTTTCATATCTGTTCTTTCTGTAACTAAGCGTGCCTGGGAAGAGGGAGCTTCCCATGTGTGTTAATTTGCCTTGTTTATTTACCTACCTTTAATAAATACTTTCTGTAAAAGACCCCGTTTCTCTCCTTCCCACGCCAAGCTGGGTAGACTGGGGGGGACAAGGAAGATCCTTAAGCTTAGGAATGTACGTGGCTGGACAGGGTCCCGCTGTACTGTCCAAGGGTCCAGATAATTCATAATTCAGCAGGTGGTGGCAGCGAAGATGAATTAACAGCTAAAAATCATAAAAGGCTGGAATATACATCCCAGCAGCGCATGGTGTCATTTTCCAGCTTCACATGGTGGCGTATGGTGGGATGTGGCATTCCCAGCCTCACATGGTGGCAGCGGTGGGATGTGCTTCCCAGCCTCACACTCCCTCTATATGCTTCTCCCTAAACTGTTTCCATGCAATATTGCCATAACAGTTAAAATGGAATAATAGTGGTATAACAGTGTAGTGTGACAAGGCCCTTAGTAATTCTGTTTGCTTGTAACAAGTGGGAACTAGCAGGAAATGACTGGATGGCAGGAAGGGGGCAAAGGACTGTGTTGCCCCACCTCCCAGATAATTTGAGAGGGTGGGGATTGGGCTCAGAGGAAACTTCCTGTAAGCTCTATCCTTACCACAATCACCGCAGTTGGTTAGTTAACCTAAGTCAGGAGACTGAATCCGTTCAGCTCCTTTCTGTTCACTGATGGTCACATTACATTCTTTCTTGGCCTCTCACTTGGGGAATTCAGATGGGTCAATCAAGTTCCAAGTGGGCCTACAACTGTTTCCAGAGTACAGTAGCAGGAACATACACATCATGTTGTCAGTGGAGTTGCATAATGAAAGTACCTGACAGCAAGCAAAAACTTGGGCGATTTTGTAAAATTCTGCCTGAGAAGCAGTCACCCACAATAGCCGCTTTGTGGTAGATCCTTTAAATCAGGGCTGGGGAACATGTGGCCGTCCATGTGTTGCTGAACTTCACTTTCTATCAGCCAGTGATGAGGCCTGATGAGACTAGCAGTTCATCAAATCTGGAAGATCAAAGATTCTCCACCCTTGATTTCAGAAATAATTTTTGTAATAGGTGAATGTGATTCTCCTCCCTCCCCCCATATCAGTGCAGACTTTGGTCTGATCTTTGATGAAATGATCAGTTGAGTAACTGGCATATAGGTTTTGTCAGCCTCTTTACCCACATGAATGACTGTCTAGAGAGGTTGCCGGAATGGCATGGAAACCAGCAATAAAGAAGGAACATTTATGTAGCATCTGTATCAGTCCTCAGATCCTATATAGCACCAGCTCTTAAGCTGTATTGTGGAGCAAAGCAGTAATCTGGTTTATTTGTCCTTTGTAGATGATCGTAATCTGATAAATTAGGT
The DNA here is from genome assembly GCA_948474755.1 of Ctenosaura bakeri. Classification (NCBI taxonomy): domain Eukaryota; kingdom Metazoa; phylum Chordata; class Lepidosauria; order Squamata; family Iguanidae; genus Ctenosaura; species Ctenosaura bakeri. The sequence continues at coordinate 675,131 of CAOLHI010000203.1, forward strand.
AGAAAGCTGTCTAAATGAGAACCGCTCAGTGACTTCTGCCCTCCACTGAAATGAAACTGTGCCTTCCAATCTAATAAGTATAAGAAAGAGATTTGAATAGTAATTTTTTGGTTGGCAAAATATGAGTGATGGAGTATACACAAAGCTAGCAGTGCCCTTTTACCTCCTAATAACAATGTTGCGTGAAAGTAAAGAGTTATGTTTTAGTTCAAAATTTGTCACTCTTTGGTCCAGAAAAGCCTTATTTTTCCCCTTATTTTGGCTGTCATTTCACAAACTACATGAAAACTGGCCACAGAGCAGAGTTTAGAAACTGCTATGCAATTTATTGACTTTAAACATACTACTAGTCTGTTCTTCCAGAGTGACAGGGAGTTATCTAGTGTAAAACCTTAAATAAACAAATAGTCTGTCACATTGTATACAAGATGATGATGGTGGTGGTACTTACTGAGGTCTCCATGAAACATTTTCAAAAAATAGCCATCAAGGCAGCTTTGAAACAATGCCAAAAACAAAAAAACAAAAAAACAAAAAACCTGCCATAAAACCAACTAGCAGCAAAGGAATCTCTAGCAAAAAAAAAAAAAAAATTACAGAGTAGCTAAAATTCTTACAATGAGTAATTACCTGAGTAATTATTTTATGCTGTTTAATTCTTTTGGTGAATATGCCTTACTTCAGGTCACTGTGCTTTTTGATCTTCCAGATTACCCCATTGCATGCCTCCTTGGTGCTCTTCATTGGCAGAGCATGTGGAGCAGCTGCAGATCCTGTTGCAGGCTTTTTTCTTAATAAAAGCAAATGGACAAAAATTGGCCGACTCATGCCTTGGTAAGCATGCTAGCTGTTTCATTAGTTTCCTTATTTTCTGATTGCTTATGACATATATTTTCTTCTGTGTTTTGCTCACATGCCAGTTCCTGAACAGGGTTCTTTTTTAATTAGCATATTGTTGTTGTTTTTAAAAGTTCATCTTTTCAATCATAAATAAAATTTTGCAATTATAAATAAAATATACATCCCCCCAAAAGAAAGGGGGGATCACAGATCAAAGAAATTTGAATCTAACATAGAGATAGCAATAAACACATATTCTTCAATTTTTAAGTAAGTTTAAATCTCTGATATAATAGTACATACTTTTTTCACTACAGAAATTTCTTTGAATTACTGTAGCTGCTGTAACAGTACAAAATATGCAAAAGGAAAATATTACCAGTGGGATTTGTGGTGTTGTTTTTGAGAGCATAGAAGGAAATTATAAAGACATTGTCTAAGACAAAAAACCACTTAGTGCAGAGATGAATGGAAAAAACAGCTTTGATCCAGGACCTCATCCTGGATGAGCATGCTGACCTGGTTTGTATTGTGCCCACCTGACTGGATGAGGCTCGGGTGTATGAGTTTAACTTGTCCCAGCTTTGTCCTCCAGGGTTCTTAGTTCAGCAGCTGGCATGGTCAATACCATTGACCATGGTATCCTTTTGAGCTGCCTCTCTGAGACAGGATTTAGGGGTAGTGTTCTCTATGGTTCCAGTTCTTCTTGGAGGGGCAAACTCAAAGGGTGGTTCTGAGGAATGCCCATTTGACCGCATGGCCATTGGTCTGCAGGGTCCCCTCAGGACTCATTTTTGTCCCTCAAGATGTTTAACATCTACATGAAACTGCTGGTAGAGGTTATCTGGAGTTTGGATGTCAGCAAGGGCCAGGGTGCATTCGCACAGTGTGCCAGTTGTGCATGTTCCTTGAGACATCAGATCTGGCTGTCACGACACATCATTGATTACATGCCATTTGGATTACTGTAACACAGTCTACATGGAGTTGTCTTTGGAGACTGTTTGGAAACAGTGGGTCCAAATACTGCAGCCAGGTTGCTGACTGGGGCAGGTTATACGGATCATATAAACCCCTTGTTGAAACAGCTCCTCTGGTTATCAACCCATTTCTGAGCGGAGTTCAAAGTGCTAGTTATAACCTTTAAAGTGCAAATGACTTGGATCCAGACTATATGAAAAATTGTGCCTCTCCAGCCTGAGCTATAAGATCTGTGTGGGAAGGCTTTCTTTTGATCCTACCACCATCACAGGCATGCCTGGGTGAGGCCATGAGAGAGAGTCTCCTCGGTGGTTGCTCCCAAGTTGCCAAACTCATTTCCCCAGGAGGTCCATTTGGCCCCCTCATTGTTTGCTTTCTGCCAGCAGGCAAAGACATTTTTAGTTAAGAAGGCATTTCATTTTTAATATGTTGTGGCAAATGGAGCTATTAATGGAGGTGTTGTGTTTCTATTTTATTATGTTTTAAATGTGCTTTTAACATGCATTTTTAACATAAGCTTTCTAAATAAAAGTTTGATTTAATTGTGCTTTAACTTTTGTGCTATGAGGTTTTTTTAGTTGTGTGTTTTTAAAAGGTTGTACTCCACCTTGTTTGGATCCTGTGCTGGGAAAAAGGCAGGATATCTAACTAAAATAAAATAAAATAAAATAGCAAGCAAGCAAGCAAGCAAGCAAACAGTAGATAAATCACCTTCCAGAATATCTTTTGATAAGAGAGATGGGACACTCTGACGCTCCAGACATTTTTTGCATCCAACTTCCATCAGCCCTAGCCAATATAACCATTGGTAAGAGATTGTGGGAACAGTAGTGCAAAACATCTGGAGAATCACAACCACATGAATAAATAGCCACAGAGAGCATAGAAACATATCCTTTTGATTTACAGTCTCTTTTAAGCATGCCTATCTTCAAATTGGTTTACATCCATGACTGTTTATTGGTTTATACAGGTGGCCCTCCATATCTGCAGATTCTGTATCCATGGATTCAACCAACCATGACTTGAAAATATTAAATAAAAAAAATCAAAAAGCAAACTTGATTTTCCATTTTATATAATGGACACAGTTTTACTACACCATTGTACATAATGGGACTTGAGTGTCCACAGATTTTGGTATGCGTGGTGGTGGGGGGTCTTGGAACCAAACCCCAGTGGATACTGAGGGCCCACTGTATTTATTGTATCTGAAATTAAGGGTAGCATACATGCAGTTCACCTACATTTACTTCATAAGGCCTCAGGAGATAGTAGTTTAGTCTGCTGAGTGACCTCCTTGAGATCAAATAATGCTATTGAAATAGAAAATACTCTCCTTGTCTTGAAAAAAAATTGAGGCCCAATTCTTTTTTGCCCTTTCCCCTGAATTGTCTACAGCAGCTGATCAGCACTGGCAAAAGGAAAGTTATGCTGGACAGAATTAGATTTGTCAGATCTTTGTTATCCTTAGCAAAGGGCAGCATTAGACTTGCTTTCACCTTGGTGGTGCACCATCTTATCAGCCCACTGCAGCACAGAATCACTTTGATTTGGCTCCTCTTCCTTACTCTGAGAAATTGATCCAGTTGCTTGTAGTTGCTTTTTTCAAACAGCTTGTTACCATCTAGAAGAACTGCAGAGTGTTCTATTCCAGCTATAACTCAAGAAGGAGAGAAGACACCTAAAGCAGTTTGCTTTCTGGATCTCAGACTGGGAGCAGAAGAAGTTATACCATTTTCCAAGTCCTCCACCCGCTCACTTCCGTTTTCCACTTAACATTTGAGGCCTTGCTCCAGAGAAACCATTGATAAATTATCAGTGGCAGGAAGCAACGAGTATACCATATAATCATAGAGATGATACTATACTATATACTATATAATACTATTATATACTCATACTATATAATATTATTATATACTCATACTATTATATACTCATACTATATAATCATACTATATAATCATAGAGATGAAGGAAGCACTAGGGCTGCCTATTCCTACTGCCATGCAGGAATATACAACTATAGTCCTCCCTCCGCATTCACAGGTTTGACCTTCACAAATTTGATTATTCATGAAGCATGTGCTTGCCTCCCCCCCCCACATTTTCCTCCTTCCATCCCTTGCACTCCTCACCCCAGGCTTGCCAGGCTTGTGCTTAAAATGGACTCTCTGCCTCTCTGGTTGCATATTCTGCTCTGTACTGGCTGCTGATTGGTCAGGTGCTCTCTTTGCTCCTACTCCTCTTTCAATATGGCTGCTGGAAGTAATTAGAATTCCAGAACTCCCCTCTTTCTTTGTCTGAGGGGAAAGTACCAGTAAGCCTTTTAGGTTGTCATTTCTCCCTCGCTTTCCCATGCCAGGGCCAGAGGCAAAGGAATGGGAGGGGGAAGCTCTGGAGAGGAATGGGAAGGGAATCGTGCAGAGGGGAGTTATTTGCAGTTTTTCCACTTTTGCAAAGGTTCTTTGCCCCTAAACCTCGCGAATGTGGAAGGGCTACTGTAAAGCACCCCATCCTCAGTTTAAAGACCTCCAAAGGTCTGTTGAAGAGCTCTTACAGTGGAATAAGTAGCCTTCGAGGACCGTGGACTCTCTTCTGCAGAATGTCTTCCATAAGGGAGCATGCCAGGTGCTTTATTATTACATATCTGAAGTTAGTGTGAATAATCTTTCAGTGCTTGTAGCCCAGTGCCTCTGATTACAAAAGTTCCTTTCCAGCTCTTTGTAATTCTTGATTTGAAGATTTCTGCAAAGTACAGGTGTCCAAGTAGGTGTCTGGAGGCTAACCTGAAAAGATACTTGATGGTCCCTGACCTTCTCTATTGGTGTTTTTAAGGGAAGCTAAGATACCCATGAAGTGCTGGGTTTGAAACATAATTTGAGAGTAGCAGAAGGAAACATGGGAAAGGGGAGATTTCATTGCCAGTGGCTCCATGTTGCACACTGCTTTGTTACTGTTTGATTTTTATGCTTTTATATTGGGCTTCTCTGCATATAGCACACAGAATATGATAGAACCATGGAAGTTCAATCAATGCCCTGCAAAATGTGTGGCCTTTCTTGAACCTAGAAATTTAGGATGTAAAGGACAATAATGATATCCATACTTTAAAATAATGGGGAAGGCATAAGGCTGTGCCGACTAGCCTTGCCTCCTGCTTCTGTGGTGTGAGTAGGCACCTCTCAGCTGAGAAGTCTCAGCTGAGCTCAGTGTTAAAAGAAACATGTACAGGAAATGGAAGAATGGTGAAACCACCAAAGAGGAATTCAAGCAAATAGCCAGGATATGTAGGGAGAAGGTCAGAAAAGCTAAAGTGCAGAATGAACTCAGGCTTGCCAGAGACATTGAAAACAATAAAAAGGGCTTTTTTTAGATACGTCCGCGGCAAAAGGAAAAAGAAGGAAATGATAGGGTCGCTGCATGGAGAAGATGGCCAATTACTAACAGGGAAGAGCGAAGGCAGAACTACTCAACACCTTCTTTGCCTCCATTTTCTCCCAAAAGGATAGAAGTACTCAACCTGTGGGGATGGGGAGCAGGCGAGGAAACAGGGGAAATGCAGCACAGAATAGGTAGAGAAGTAGTACAGGAATATCTGGCTAAACTAGATGAATTCAAGTCTCCAGGACCAGATGAATTACATCCAAGGATATTAAAAGAACTGGCAGGAGTCATTTCTGAACCACTCGCAATAATCTTTGAGAACTCTTGGAGAACAGGAGGAGTCCCAGCAGACTGGAGGAGGGCAAATGTCACCCCCATCTTCAAGAAGGATAAACAAAAGGACCCAAATAATTATGGACCGGTCAGCCTGACATCAATACCAGGAAAGATCCTAGAGCAGATCACTAAACAGTCAGTTTGTAATTACTTAGGAAGCAATTCTGTCATCACTAAATGTCATTAGAAATAAGTCATGCCAGACTAATATTACCTCTTTTTACAATAGGGTTACAAGCTTGATAGATGAAGTGAATACTGTAGACATAGCATATCTTGATTTCAGTAACTTTTGACAAAGTTTCCCATGACATTCTTGCAAAGAAGCTAGTAAAGTGTGGGCTGTGCAGGACTACTGTTAGGTGGATTTGTAATTGGTTGACCAACCATACCCAAAGGGTGTTCACCAATGGCTGCTTTTCATCCTGGAGTGAAGTGACCAGTGGGGTGCCACAGGGTTCTGTCCGGGGCCCAGTGCTATTCAACATCGTCATCAATGACTTGGATGAAGGAGTAGAGGGCATGCTGATCAAATTTGCAAATGACACCAAATTGAAAGGGGTTGCTAATACACCAGGGGACAGGACAAGATCAAATTTCAAAATGACCTTGACAGATTGGAGAGCTGGGCCAAAGCTAACAAAATGAATTTCAACAGAGACAAATGTAAGGTTCTACAGTTAGGCAGAAAAAATGGAATGCACAAATATAGGATGGGGGCCATGTGGCTGGATAGCAGTATGTATGAAAGGGATCTAGGAGTCTTGGTAGATCACAAGCTGAACATGAGTCAGCAGTGTGATGCGGCAGCCAAGAAAGCCAACACGATTCTTGGTTGCTTCAATAGGTGTATGGTGTCTAGATCGAGGGAGGTAATGGTACCACTCTATTCTGCATTGGTTAGGCCTCAACTGGAATACTGTCTCCAGTTCTGGGCACCTCCATTCAAGAAGGATATCGACAAGCTGCAATGTGTCCAGAGGGAGGCGACCAAAATGGTGAAGGATCTGGAAGCCATGCCCTATGAGGAATGGCTTAGAGAGCTGCAGAAGAGAAGGTTAAGAGGGGACATGATAACCACGTTTAAATATTTGAAGGGATGTCATGTCGAGGAGGGAGCGGGCTTGTGTTCTGCTGCTCCAGAGACTAGGACAAAGAGCAATGGATTCAAGCTGCAGGAAAGGAGATTCCACTTGAACCCCAGGAAGAACTTCCTGATGGTCAGAGCTGTCTGGCAGTAGAATATGCTGCCTCGGAGTGTGGTAGAATCAACTTCTTTGGAGGTTTTTAAGCAGAGGCTGGATGGCCATCTGTTGGGAGTGCTTTGATGGGTGTTTCTGCATAGCAAGGGGTTGGACTAGATGGCCCCTGGGGTCTTTTCCAACTCTATGATTCTATTATTCTTTTCACTGACACACACAGCTTCTCTGCCAGCCTTGAACTGAGACCACATTGGAAAGGGGTGTGCATGCCTACCAATTTAGACATACAGGAGCTCCTGACTGGACCAAATTTTCTCCACTTGTGGGAGATTTTTATGGGTTTACATGATAACTATGGAGAGGTCCTCCCTGTGCTCTCCAAATTTGTGGGAAAGAGTGGACAGAATTTAGCCTGTGCAGGCCTGTGACGCCCTTGCCCTTCGCAAGTTTTTTCAAGAGCTCACGGGGTGGGGTATTAAGACTGTTGGTTCTGTTTCAGCCCAACTCTGGCAATAGCCATTGTCACTGAATGGTCCATTTGCTCCAAAACGGGACCTATCATTCAGCACAAGATATTGCTTGTTGATTGCATCCACTGTGAAGCCCCACTTACACATTGGCCATTTCCGCACTACACTCTTATAGCACAATTATTCCACTTTCAACATCCTATGGAATCCTGGGAGGCTCCTCCCGAAACTGCAAACTCCAGGATTCCATAGGATGTTGAAAGTGGAATAATCGCACTATAAGAGTGTAGTGCAGAAATGGCCTCTGATTCTAGAATTGCTGAATCCTCCTGAGCAAGGTCATCCCACAATCTCAGGGTCAAAATTTGAAAGATTTACATAAAGGGTACACAAAAGCACATCTGATCTGACTGTAGTCATTCAGTACCTTGAAACTTTATTGACCATTGCTTTGTCAGTGAAGTGCATTTTCCCCCTTCAGTCCATTTTTGGGATGCTCTTTCATCATTCTTATGCTTCCTTTCTATCCTGATCCTGTATTTGTTTGTTTGCTTGCTTGCTTGTTTAATGAATTGTGACATTAAATGTTGAGCCACCAGGTCATGGCCATTTTCCTTGCAGTCCATCATACCCAGCTTCTCCGTATTGCTTTTCATTCCCTAGAGGAGGCTGGAAGAGTTATTGCACTGAATTAATGTTCTCTTGTATTTGCTCCTCCCCCTCCCCAGCACTCTTCAATCTGCCACTGCAAATAATCAGCTGACATACACACTACATGAATGGTGGTGGGTAAGAAAATACTGTGCAAATAGTGCTGTTCTGATGGGATTAATCTGTATTGTCTGTTCATTCAGTTTTTTTGTTAATAGCATCCATGGTCATCTAATTACATTGTGCAGTGGCTGCTTTACAAGAACACTGGAGAATTCTGTTGTAGCTAGAGGTCACGCTCTGGGGAATTAATTGCTTCTGCTCATCACTCACAAATAACAAAGCTAGAACATACTCGATTCTCTCTCCTGGCTTTATATCAGCTTGACTGTCATGCAGTTTATCATCCCTTAGTGTCATTTTAGGTTTTGTTTAGAACTGTGTTTACTCACTGAAGAGCTGATCTGCATTTCCTTGGAGTCTTTGCCATCCAAATTAATAGAAGCATCCAGCAGTCATAAAACACAGGGCTGGCTAAAGAGCACTCATCTTTAGGTGACAGTCACAGAGCTGCCTCTATTTCTTGTAAGACCATCCTGGCACACATCTGAAAATGTAGCAACTACTAGGGATGAGCTCTCATAGCATCTTTGACTGGGTGAAGCTAAAAATAATAATCATGTGAAACACCTCACATTGTTAGAAAAAATAGAAGATAAAATAGCAACACTTGTTCACAGGATTACAATATAAAGAACCGTGGAAAATTTGAGGTCATGAAATAGACATGCTGATGACTTTGAACTGGGAGAAACCAGTGTTCGGATTGCTACTCGAGCATGGAACTCATTGGGTCAGTCACAATTTTTCAGACTCAACCACTTCACAGGGTTGTTGTGAAATTAAAAAGTTGGGAAACATGATAATCAAACTGAAGAAAACATGTAGTATAGTATAGTAAAATATACTGAAAATTAATCAGCAAATATGGAGGAGGGCAGAATGAAATGTGCTATGGTATTGATACAGATTCTTCTAGAAAAATGAGATGGTGATCTTGTCTGTGAGTGAATTAGGGGATAGTCAATGAGAACTGAAAAGCAGCTTGACTGCCATAATATGACTAAAGGTGTTACCACACTAGCCTTCCCCTCCTCCCCAGTATGACACCACTAGGTCACCATGTATTTGAAAATCCAGACAACATTGTGTCTTCCTCCTCCTTTCTAGTGGCTGTTTTGTTTTTTTAAAGTGATTTCTTTGGTGGCATCCATCATTACCACTTCTATCGTCTCAAGAGTGATCTGGGGAGTGGGATCTGAATGACATGAAAAAGAGGAAAAAAGTTATATTGACCATTAGCAAGAGTGGGTAGATTAGTGTTAAAGGGAACAAAGGAAATACAAAATGTAGCAGAAGTCTGTAGGAGCCTGCACATTCTAAGAAAATATATTTAGGTACTTTTGGTACTGAAAAGGAATGTGTACATGTGTACACACAGGAAGTCTCTTATGAAGGATCATACTGGAGAAAGGGAAGACCATGCACAGAGATATATAGTTTCTTTCCTAAAACTTTTGCACGTAGTGCTGGATTTACCTACAAGTTAAGTAAACTATAGTTTAGAATCTCAGATTAGAAGGAGCTGTAAAATCCAGAAAAACAAAAAAAAGAAGTTAAATTAACCTTAGGATGCTTGTATCTCTCCCTGATTGCAGGGCTTCTCAGATAGTTTACTTGCGCCTTCTTCTTTCAACAGAATAAAGCAACCACTACTGAACTGTGGAAAGGTTTATAGCTGGGCATGGGCAAATTGGGAGGAGAAAGACAATCTCTTGTCCTCCCTCTGTTGTATCCCTTCTGTAGAAGAAGACTCCATGGTCTAGAAGACTTCCATTCTGAAGGCAGAATTTATTTTAGGCTCTTTGCAGTCTAATCCTTTTGTGTAGGGGATAGCTGGCCTTTCACTTCAGCTAACTAAAAGATAAAGAGGATGTGTCAGTATCTAAAAGCCACAACTACTGTTGTGTGTGTGTGTTTACAATATTCATTCAGTTTAAATACTGCATACAGAATAAATTGCATTATTTTCTGGTTAGAGTATGCTCAGTTTTTGTTTTACTTTTTTAGCTATCAAAATGTTTGGTGGCTAAATGTATATTTGATATACACTATATTGTCTTTTTTCTAGGTTACTGGCTTGTACACCTTTTCTCATTGTGTCTTATTTTTTACTATGGTACTTACCTCCCTTCATATCTGAAAGAATCATATGGCCTCTGATTTTCTATTGCCTTTACCAAGCACTGTCTACGGTAAGTTTATCAATACTGAAATCCTTTTCTCTGCTGTTGTGAATGCTGTATCTTTCTGAACAGAATTTAGGAATGTGACTTTGTTCAGCAATGATTCCTAGAGGCCCTCAGCCAAGATGGCCAGTGCCCGTGTAAACTATACTCAGAGAATTACACCAATGAATCAGAATTACTTCTAAGGTAAAATGAGACACCTCTTTAAAAATATAAGAGAGGAAGGGAAGAACACTGCCCTTCTCCTGCAACTTGATTAATATAGCAGTTTGGAAATGTTTGTCATCCTCTTCATCACCTTTTGAAAAATATAAATCTTACTATCACATTGCCAAGATTAGTGTGGTTGGGACTCTGAAGCAATTAAAAAAAATTCCCATCCTGCACATGTGGGAATTATTCTAGGAGTGGTGGCCTATACTTTAATTAACTATCTAAATTATTAAATCATAAATAAAAATGCCTCTTACAAGTAGGGAGCTACACTGAAAAACTGTCCATGTATGAGCACATTGTCAACTCTGCAGAGACTAACAGCCAAGCATCATGCATTTTTACTCAGTTGTTCAAGAAACACACACATTTTTACAATAACAGAAGCGTCAGGAGATTCAGGAAGTGACTGTGGGAGGAAAGGATGTGAACTACACTTTTTTTTTTCCTTTCAGCAGTAGGGCCCCTAGTCAAGGCATGGAGCAATTGCTCCAACTGAAAAACTGATAATCAAGTCCTGCATATTGCAATGACATTGGGGTAATTTGGGAAACCACAGTATTACTTGCTATTTCCAGACCCTCTTGGTTCAGTGGCGGGAACATACATGCTCATGGAATCATTTGTCACAAGGATGAAAAACAGAGTAGCTGGAGGTTTCTCTCTAGTGATTGCTTAGCCCCCTTCACTGACATATTCTGAAGCTGATGCTCCAGGTACAGGTGCAGCAAGTAAAGGCTCTCTAAAAATGCTCAAGCCTTTATTTATTCTCTGTAGTAAAAACTGACCTTTAGAAGTTGGAGATGAATTCTTCTTTCTTTGTTAATCTGAGATGTGTACTCAGTTCCCTTGTTAGAATTTGTATGGAAACAGGTCAAGAAACAACAATGCCTTCCATTTAGAGAGGCTTTTTCTCTTATTCTTTGAAGATAAAGGTACACTCCACCCATGTAAAATGCTATTCATAAATAGAAATGTGGCTCCAGGTCAGTTATATATCCTGTCCTCATATTTATGCCTTCCTTCACTTTGTTCTTCATGCTTCCCATGTGCCTATTCATCCCTCGTGCTTCCTCATGTGGGCACTCCTAGCAGTCTGTTGCTGTCTCAAGGGAGCCCTTGGGATTTTTCTGTGAGCTGTTTAACCTGAGCAGGTCTCTCCTTCCATTCATATATTATCCAGTGCATACAACCTTTGGGCTAAGGTACTTCAGACCTTCTTGATTTTAACATCGGATTCAACTTGTATTTCAATCTGTGTTTTAATGTGGTAATAAATGCAGTATAATACAATATCATCATTTTAAAAGATTTCCAGTTCATGCCATTTTGGATATTTTCCCTTGCTAAATAATGTTATAGATTAAGACTATGGGGTTTATAATGCTACATTTCTTTAATTAGTCGAAAGCTGAATAATAATAAATGGTGCCCACTATAGGGGTTATAGTGATTGGGGGCTGAGCTTAAATGGATCCTCCTACAAGAGCTGTTATACCCATTAGTGTAGGTGGAATTCAGCAGGATGTACACACAGATAAAGCACATTTTAACGGTCCCAATAGTGTGGAAAGTCTGTGGGCATTTTGCATGTCATTTACAACAGAAGGGCAATAATTGGGCAGTGTTAAGAGTCCTCCAGCTATACCTTCCCAGACTATCTCCCTTTTCATAATACAGCATCATTACCAATTTCTGCTTCATCAGCTCCAGCTACCTACCAAAACTGATCCTAGGTTCTTTGGACTGCAAGCCAAGTCCAGCTACTCTGGCCTAGTTGTTTGTGACAACTTGTCAAAACAAGTTGGTCTGAATATATCACTTTAGGTTGTGACTGGAGGTTAACAGGATGGAATGTTTTCTCCCATGAGAAAATATTCCTACCCATAGGAAGAAGAGGATTAACTATTTACCATAGGAAATTGTTTAGGGAGAAGGGGGAGACTAGAGCTGTTCTCTGTGACACATGAAGGTGTGGAGGTCAGGATACCAACCCTGTGAGGAAGGACAAGACTGCAACACTTTGCTTAAACACTCTAAAGCACTTTCTATCACTACTCTTTTTAGCCTATCTGGGACCTAAATGTTTAAACTAGTTATTGTTTACCTTCTGCAAAAATGAAAATAAGGAATGAGCACTACAGAGGGTCTTGCACCCTTGCACCTGCACAGATCCATCTACAGAATGTTCCAGAGCTGCGTAACTTTTGGCAGGAATCTTGCCTCCTTTGGGTATGAACATAAATAGTGCCAACAGCTACTACTCCCTCAGTTCCTTTTTGTCCATCATCAAGTTCATGTTAGATGTTTCCAGTGTTGAGCAGTTACTTCGATATACTGTATTTGCCAGTGTATAAGACACAGCTGTGTATAAGATGTACCCCATTTATACACCAGCAAATACTATTTGTGAGTATATAAGACACACCTATAAGATGCATCCCATTTTCAAACAGTATTTTTTGGGGAAAAAAGCAAGTCTTATATGCCAGCAAATACAGTATATTTTTACCTACTTCTTGGATTCTTTAGCTTTCCTTCACTCTTCATTCAGATCTTTTGCTTTTCCTTCATTCTTCTCTTTGTATTTTTTTTAAAGTAGTGTTAGTCATCCCTTCCCAATATTTCCCTTCCCTCTCTGACCTTGGTCAGTATACCGGCACAACCTCCAGATGTGCACTGTTATTGTATGGAGCATTATCACTTCTAGTCTCTCCATCATTATGTAGATCATTATACATGTCGTCATTCCCAAGACTGTTGGTACTGTTCAAGGTTGAGGTCAGCTCATTGTGTGGCCCCTCATCCTCAACAGTTATTTCCAACTACCACTGTGTTGAGACTTCTGGACTGGGACACTGAGCCCATGTTGCCAGCTACTGTGTAAAGACATATGAACCAAGAAGCTGTCCCAAGTACCACCACCAGGCCCTTAGACCAGGCAACCACACCAGTTGCCTTCATCTCACAGGTGTCTGTGTCTGATGTTGGGGTACTTAGAGTCCTGACAGCTCCTCTTTCACATCAGAGCCAAACATATGTCTTTGTCATCTGCTCTGTTGGTGTCTCCATTCAGGCTTGATCTGGGCACTCAGAACCAGACTCATCTTTTGTCAGAATCCTCAGGGCACAAAGGGGATATAGCGGCTGAAGTATCACCACAGGCTCCTTCACCCTTCACCTCTTCCCCTACAGAGGATGTCACAGACACTACATCTATGTCTATCCCTATGCAAAGCTCATTCTTAGGATGGTGAAATCATTGGGTCTTGGAAGTTAAAAATCAGACCACTCCTTCTTAGAGCCTGGTTCAACACATGGATGTTCAGAATCCCACACTGGTCATTCTCCCTCTCTTGCCAGCTCTTCTTAATCCAGTAAGGCAGTCCTGGGCCAAGTCATTCTTAGTCCCACCAGTGTCAAGATGATTGGAGAACTGGTATAAGGTGTAGGAACCTCCTTCCTTTTCAGTTACTCAACCCCAAATTTGATCATTGTGGAAGCCGCCTGGTCCAAGTCAGCATGGAAGTCTCAATCCATCCCACCTAACAGAGAAGGTCACTGCCTTGACCTGTTTGGGAGAAGATTCTACTTGTCCATGGCATTGGCAATCCAGGTAGCCAGCTACCAGGCATGCTTGACTGGTTACCAACAATTTCTCTGGGAGAAGATGATGTCCTTCATCCAGTATCTGCTGAAAGATCAGAGGAATGTGGGCATATTATACCAGCAAGAGGCTTATAGGCTGGTCTCGAGACAGACATGATAGTGAAAGGTGTGGCAGCTCCAATTGCCCTCAGCAGTCAACTGGGATGAAGGCAATAAAGAGGAGGATTAAGGACCTTCTTTTTGATGGGGAGGACCTCTTCAATACTAAGGCTGATGAGGCCATGGATGCTGTGAGGCTGGGACGCCACATCCCACCATACGCCACCATGTGAAGCTGGAAAATGACACCATGCGCTGCTGGGATGTATATTCCAGCCTTTATGATTTTTAGTTGTTAATTCATCTTCGCTGCCACCACCCGCTGAATTATGAATTATCTGGACAGTTGTACAGTACAGCGGGACCCTGTCCAACCACGTACATCCCTAAGCTTAAGGATCTTCCTTTTCCCCCAGTCTACCTAGCTTGGCGTGGGAAGGAGAGAAACGGGGTCTTTTACAGAAAGTATTTATTAAAGATAGGTAAGTAAACAAAGCAAATTAACACACATGGGAAGCTCCCTCTTCCCAGGCACGCTTAGTTACAGAAAGAACAGATATGAAAGCACAGATACATTCTTTAGATCAGCCAGCCTCCAAAATAACAGAAAAGTCCCTAATGCGACTAGATAACTTTAGTCTAGTACTCACAGATGGTTCTCAGGCTTAGATGTTCTAAAAGGAAGGGCCAGGAGGCGAGGCCTATGGCCTCCAGCCTGCTACTGGCACAGAACCCCCTCCAGGAGGCTCCTTGGTTGTTATCCCTTTGTTATCTCTCTGTTGTCTCTCGGCCACATGGCCTCCAAGAAGTTTTATCACTTCTCCCTCGAAGCATCTCGAAGCATCCTGAAGATGCTCACTTCTTTTCTTTTTGATTGCTCAGTTCTCACCCTATGACCTGTGATGCTGAACCACATGACCTATGATGCTGACCACATACTAAAATGTAATCTAATCCCAACACCTTATTAACCCTTGGTTTACCTGAAGAGGGAAATGTCCCCCTTTAGCTAAGTCTAGATAATGTGAAGCCCCATTATCACACGCCCCCCAAATCTCAGACGGTCTGGAAACAGCTGAAGGCTGGAGCCACACCGGCTGGAATTTCATCCTGGGACCTAAGGAAGGAAAAGTCAGAGAATATATGCAAACACACAACAGTACAGGTTAACCATATTATCAATAACAGACATGTAAAGCTCATCCCTCTTAACCTCCCTCCAGTTCTCTGTGTGACAAGGAGTCCGCAACCACATTGGAACTTCCAGCCACATGTTGAATGTCGAAGTCAAAGTCTTGTAGGGCCAGACTCCATCGGAGTAGCTTCTTGTTAGCCCCCGGACTGTATGGAGCCATCTGAGGGCAGCATGATCAGTCTGGAGAATGAAGCGACGTCCCCAGACATATGGTCTCAGCTTCTCTAGCGCATACACAATGGCATAGCATTCCTTCTCTGGAATGGACCAATTGGACTCCCTTGCAGACAGCTTCTTACTGAGGAACAGAATGGGATGCAAGATGCCATCCGGACCCTCTTGTAGTAAGACTGCTCCAATGCCTCTGTCAGAAGCATCTGTAGCCACTATGAACGGCTTGTCAAAATCTGGTGCCATGAACACGGGATCTGCCATCAAGGCCTGCTTCAAGGCTGTAAAGGCTTTTTGACGCTCTGCTGTCCATTTCACTCTCTTAGGCTTCTTGGAACCTGTCAGATCTGTTAGAGGTGCAGCTACTTGGCTGTAGTTGGGCACAAATCTCCGGTAGTACCCAGCTAGGCCAAGGAATGACTGCACCTGCTTCCTGGAATGAGGAATGGGCCAGCTA
This sequence comes from Ctenosaura bakeri, assembly GCA_948474755.1. Classification (NCBI taxonomy): domain Eukaryota; kingdom Metazoa; phylum Chordata; class Lepidosauria; order Squamata; family Iguanidae; genus Ctenosaura; species Ctenosaura bakeri. Next base: position 691,054 of record CAOLHI010000203.1, read on the forward strand.
TTAATAGATTCCACTTTGGCTTGCAATGGAGTGATAGTCCCTTGTCCCACTTCATGGCCAAGGTAGGTCATTCTGTCCAGTGCAAACTGGCACTTTTTTGCTTTGACTGTCAGCCCAGCATCACTAATGCGTTGGAAGACAATCTCCAGGTGTTTCAGGTGATCTTCCCAGGAGTCTGAGAAGATTACAATGTCGTCTAGATAGGCAACAGCAAAGTCCCCGCACCCTCTTAGCAAACAGTCCACCAACCTCTGGAAAGTTGCAGGTGCATTGTGTAGCCCAAAGGGAAGTACATTGAACTCAAACAGGCCCATGTGAGTGATGAATGCTGTTCGATGCTTAGACTCTTCTGCTAGGGCGATTTGCCAATAGCCCTTAGTCAAATCGAGGCTGGATAAGTACTTAGCATGCCCCAATTTCTCCAACAGTTCATCCACTCTGGGCATTGGATAATGTTCCGGGCGTGTCACGGAGTTCAATTTTCGATAGTCCACGCAGAAACGTATGTCTGTCGTGCCCTTTTTGGGCACGAGGACAACTGGAGATGCCCATGGACTGCGTGATGGGCGAATGATCCCCATGTCCAACATCTCTTTCACCTCCCTCTCTATCGCCTCTTTGCCCGTTGGTGACACCCTTCGTGGCTGTTCTGCTGATGGCCTGCTGTCATCTGCGGCTACCACGTGTTGAGGATCTGTGGTGCGACCTGGGATAGGTGAAAACAGGGAGGTGAACTTACCCGTCAATTGGAAGAACTGCTTACATTGGATAGCATTGAGTCTTTGGGAAGGTTTAACATCTTCTAAGTTACCACCCTCCCGATCATAGAAAGCTCCTTCAGGCCACTCTTCCTCCTCATCTTCCTGGACTGAAAGTGTGAGAAGATGATTAGGCCTCTCATAGAAGGGTTTCAGTGAATTCACATGATACACTTTTGGCTTAACCCTAGAGTCTGGAAACTGTATGAGGTAGTTCACTGTCCCAATGTGCTCTTGCACTGTTGCAGGACCTTCCCAGGAAGTTTTCATCTTGTTAGCCTGGATAACCTTCAAGACCATCATTTGGTCTCCTTTCTCAAAGCAACGTTCTCTGGCATACTGGTCATACCAGGTCTTCTGCTTTTCTTGTGCTTGTTGCAGATTCTCATAAGCATCTGCCCATGCTTCCCTGAGAGTATTCTGCAAGTTAGTCACAAAATCAACCACATTAGTCCCGGAAGAAGGAATAACCCCCTCCCACTGACTTTGAACCAGCTGTAATGGCCCCTTCACATCATGGCCATAGACCAGCTCAAAGGGTGAGTAACCCAGGCTTGGATGTGGAACAGATCTGTAAGCAAACAAGAACTGCTGTAGAGCCAAGTCCCAGTCATTGGAATGTTCATTCACAAACTTACGGATCATGGCCCCCAAAGTCGCATTAAAACGCTCCACCAACCCATTAGTTTGGTGATGGTAAGGTATTGATGTAAGATGGCGCACACCATGTGCTTCTAACAGGTGCTGCATGACCTTGGAGTTGAAATTGGAAGCTGCATCTGTTAAAATCTCTGCAGGCCAACCTAATCTTGCAAATATGTCTGTCAAAGCTTGGGCTACTGCTTTAGCTGAGATCCCACCTAGTGGAATAGCCTCTGGCCAACGAGTGCAAAAGTCCACAAAGGTGAGCACATACCGCTTTCCCCTAGCAGTCTTCTTAGGGAAAGGTCCCATGATGTCCACAGCCACTCTCTGGAATGGGACATCAATAATAGGAAGTGGTTGGAGAGGGGCCTTGGCTTGATCCTGGCGAGACCGCTGCCACCATGTGAGGCTGGGACGCCACATCCCACCATACGCCACCATGTGAAGCTGGAAAATGACACCATGCGCTGCTGGGATGTATATTCCAGCCTTTATGATTTTTAGTTGTTAATTCATCTTCGCTGCCACCACCCGCTGAATTATGAATTATCTGGACAGTTGTACAGTACAGCGGGACCCTGTCCAACCACGTACATCCCTAAGCTTAAGGATCTTCCTTTTCCCCCAGTCTACCTAGCTTGGCGTGGGAAGGAGAGAAACGGGGTCTTTTACAGAAAGTATTTATTAAAGATAGGTAAATAAACAAGGCAAATTAACACACATGGGAAGCTCCCTCTTCCCAGGCACGCTTAGTTACAGAAAGAACAGATATGAAAGCACAGATACATTCTTTAGATCAGCCAGCCTCCAAAATAACAGAAAAGTCCCTAACGCGACTAGATAACTTTAGTCTAGTACTCACAGATGGTTCTCAGGCTTAGATGTTCTAAAAGGAAGGGCCAGGAGGTGAGGCCTATGGCCTCCAGCCTGCTACTGGCACAGAACCCCCTCCAGGAGGCTCCTTGGTTGTTATCCCTTTGTTATCTTTCTGTTGTCTCTCGGCCACATGGCCTCCAAGAAGTTTTATCACTTCTCCCTCGAAGCATCTCGAAGCATCCTGAAGATGCTCACTTCTTTTCTTTTTGATTGGTCAGTTCTCACCCTATGACCTGTGATGCTGAACCACATGACCTATGATGCTGACCACATACTAAAATGTAATCTAATCCCAACACCTTATTAACCCTTGGTTTACCTGAAGAGGGAAATGTCCCCCTTTAGCTAAGTCTAGATAATGTGAAGCCCCATTATCACAGATGCCCTCTTCAAGGCCTGTACCACAGCCAAGAAGATGGGGTCTGGCCAGCCTACCTGTCCCTTCCAGCAATGCAAGCCTTACTGAAATAAGCCCTTCTCAGTCTCCCATGCTAGTTCATTATCTTCTCCCTACCACTTTCCTCAGTCATTGCACTCAATGAAGTCCCAGCAATCTTGGTACCAGTCTCCTCTGGCTGGAAATCTTTGTTGAGCATGAAACATTATCTTTGACTTCTCCCGTTTTTCCTGCCTACGTCTTTACACTGATACCCCCGCAATCGTGGGCCTCTCTATCATCATCTCATCAAGTGGCATCAAATATGTCATGACTTGTGAGTACTTACCATCATTTACTTAGACTACACCATTGAGTTCACTCACGCACCTCTATCTGGCATCTTCAGGCACACTACTCCATCCTAAGACCTTTGGTGAGAAATTGCTGCACTACTCCAAAAGGATGCCATCAAGTGAATTTTCCACTGTGCACACCTGACAGGATTATTCTCCAGGTATTTCAATACACTGAAAAAGGATAGCTCCCTGAGGCCAATCATGGACCTGAGAGGTGTAAACCAATATATTCCACCCATGAAATTATGGATGGTTGTGTTACCTGCCATTCTCCCTCTCCTAAAACCTGAAGACTGGTTTGCCTGTCTTAATCTACAAGATGCTTACTTTCACATCTGGATCAGGCTTAAGCACAGAAAATACCTCCACTTCCCATACCTGTACAATTGGTTGGTGGTCACCTCATGGAAGACAAGTTGTGCAAAAGCTCATCAAGCTGTGGCTTTGGGTGAATATCAACAAGTTATCACCTACCCCTTCCCAGTCCCTACCTTCCATAGGGACTCTTCTCAGTTCCAGACTCTCTCCGGCATTTCTGCTGTCAGACAACGCATCTACCATTAAACTTTTCCTGATTTACATCTTTTGAGATGGGTGCTTTTTGAGTACTTTTGTTGTGCTCCTGACCCAGGACACACACAGGACTCTTCCAAACAGCCACACTGTAGAGACATGAGAGGAACAGTACTTGCATGGAAAAGTGAAAACCCAGGCTTCTGACACTATTTATATAAGAAGAGCTTGGTAATTAGACCACAACTCGGTAGGATGCTGAGACTATATAACCAGAGGTCAGGACGCCAGAAAGCTGCTGAAATCTACTGATTCCATTAGTGGTGATAGCCTTGCTGACTCCTGCATTCTTTGCTCATGGTCTTTGGACCTTGGACCTTTCCTTGGACTATAGGTTCTGTTCTTGGACACTCCCTCTCTGGACTATTGGTAAATTCAGACTCCGTTGCTCTAAACTTGCTACAAACCTGTACTGCTTTAACAACCGCAGTTGCTAGTTGCTGCTATTTGTCTGATTACACAACTGGGAAGCCTTGGCAGGCTGCCAGCACAGAACAACTTTGCCTCCACCACGACAGTCATCCTGATTCCACCCTCCCCACTATGGCATTTTGACACATGATGGAACCCCCACAAGTGACTTGGCTCTCCCCACAGATCCAGTCAACTCTACCCTGGTGGCTCCAGCAAGTCAGCATCTTCAAGAGGATGCCCTTCCATCCACCCCAGTCTACAGCTCTTCTCACTTCAGATGCATCCTGCCCCAGGTGGGGTGCACACTGATCTGTCCTTATGGGGTGTGGACACTGGTTTTTGGAGGAAAGAGGTTGCCACATCAACACTCCGTAGATGATTGTGACCATGAAAGCCCTCAGGACATTTGAAGTCATAATTTGTGGGACAGTAGTACAGATACCTCAGAAATATTACTACAATATTCTACACCAACAAACAGGGAGGGACAAGGCCTCCCATTATGAATACTCCCACCATGCAGCTGTGAGATTGATGCATAAACAGATGCACCTTTCCACTAGCTCTTCAAGTCCCTGGACAGGACAATAATTTGGCAGACTTTCTGAGTCATGCAGTTGCAGAGGCATATGACTGGTCCCTGTCCTGTTATGCCTTCAGTCTGATTGTACACCAGTGGAGTTGTCCTTCCATAGATGTATTCACTTCCAGATAGAACCACAAGAGTGAATGTTTTTATAGCAGGGAGGTTGTGGTCATGGTTCTCTGCAGGATGCCTTTCTCCAGTGTTGGACATGGCTCCTGTCCTGCTTCTTCCTTCCTTCTCCTCTGGTCACCAAGTACTGGTCAAAATCCAGGAGGGCATGGCCAATTGCATTTTCATAGCTCCCTGGTGGCCCTGGTAGCCATGGTTTGCAACACTCTTACAGATGTTTTGTTCCAGCTACTTCTGACTTCCATACTCACTCACTCCGCTTACACACTTTCATGGCAAGACAATGCAAAAGGCAAAATTAAATCTCAGTTTATTTTTAAGTAATTGTGTGATGGAAACTTTAGAAGAAAGCTACAGTACCCCTGATTATAACTGGATTCATCTGCCTAAGTACACACAGGTGACTTTCAAGTTACCATGAATATTTGAAATATTTTCCTGACTGGCTTACATTTATTTGTATTGAAAGATTTCCAAGCCACATTTCTTGTTGTTGAGAATCAGAATTTCCCAGGATGTTAGCCCTTTGGGGGAAATTCTATGAAAGCTAAAACTGTTAGGAATCAGCCTTCTTTTAGAAGAGTAACAGAAAAAACATGTCCCAATCTCTTTGTGGCTTCCCTGAACTGAGACTGACTTAGAAAACAAAACAAGGCAGGCCGTTTCAGTTTACAAACTTATGAAAAGTTTACTAATGAATTTTACAATTACATATACATTTGAGAGCCTAGATCCTAACTAACTAACAAATAGATTAGATAAAATAGTAGCTTTGTTCTTAGCTCACCATCTTCTTGATGGAGAGGCATGGCATGGTTAGAGACATGCAAAGGAAAAAGAAACTCTAAGCTAGCTAAGCCCCATATGCCCTAGAACAAGGTGGGAAAGAGAAGGCTAGAATTTTCCAACACTTGTCAAATATTTCCAAACTACATGATAGCCTTTACAACTGAAGTACTAAGATAAAATATAAGGACATCATTTTAAAAACTCATGTTTCCTTTAGAATGAATAGTACAAATTAATGAAAGCACAGACATTAATAAAACACAGATTGACATGAACATTATTGTAAGGGTTTTTGCTTAAGTTGCTTAAGTTGATAATGATAGAGTTAGGTACTTATATGTACTTCTTTTTAGTTATTCCAGGTATCATATTCTGCTCTCACCATGTTTCTCACCACAGAACAGAAGGATCGAGACTCTGCAACCGCTTACAGTAAGTGAAAGAGAAGCTGCTTCACTTATAGTCCTTTTGTCCATGTAAACCTGAAAACTATATTTTCATTCAGCTCAGTAAGCCAGGCCAGCCAAACTGTTAGGCAAACTGAGGTGATTGCCTCTATCCACAGATGGGACTAGGGGGAAACGTCTCAAATATTTCTTTTGGAGTACTTTCACACTACAGAGGTATATTCCCCTTTCTTTCTATGGCTGCATTCTTTGAAATCCTTGTATTTTGTAGTTTGGGGAGGTCATTGGAATTCTCTGGCAAAGAATTCTCTGTCTGGAAACTGCAAATTCCAGAATTCCATAAAACTGAATTATGGCAGTTAAAGCAGAATCACAGTGTATAATTGTGTATAGAGAATAGGGCCCTGAACTCTCCAGCTGTTATTGGACAATGGTCTGCATGCCTCACAACTTGCCCTTCAAACAAGCTTGCTGCCTCAGATATCAGGACAGACAGTCTCCTCTTGCCTGTGTGTTGATCTCAGATTCAGATGCCAGCCCAGATGGCTTCTGGATGTGGAATGGAGACGGGAAGCCACCCTGTCCTTCATCTCAGACAACAAGAGGTCTTGAGCTGGTCCTGTTTTACCAGGAAGTCCAGTTATATATCTGTCTCTTTATTTAACCAGTTGTGATTTGTGGCCAAATGCCTTTGTTTTTGTTAAGAGACAAAATTGTTAGCAAAACTCCTTTTTTAAAAAACAAAAACAAAAAACCCCCTACCTGATTAGGAAAGAGACAAGGTAGCTTATCAGAGTTCAGTTTTTCAAAACTCCTGAAAGGGTGTGAATTAGGCAACATATAAGGTGTTGCAGACCAGACTGAGACTTGGATCTAAAGAAGACTGGATGTGTATCAGGTGCATGTTCAGAGGGGAGAACCTCTTTTGCCATTTAGCACAGTCCTTCGTACCACATGGCATATTGCTTTGGATGGTTTGGATGGTTTCCTGATGGTTGAGAGGAGGTGGTACTGCCGCAGAAAGGGGAGACTAGCCTTGACAAAAAGACTGTGTAACTACAAACCTACAAGAGCTTGTTCTACAACAGACCAGTGATCTTGCAAAGTGTTATATTTTAAGGTAATTTACTATTTATTACGGTAGTTCTCTACCCTCCTTCCTTTGGTACGGTATGATACTGCTTCTCAAATCTTTCATGTTTTCAGTCCCACCACTCGCTCTTTTCAAAGAGCCTGAATTCACCCTAATTGAAACAAAACAAAAAAACCCAACATTTTTTCTGAGAAGGGACTATATTTTTACTGATGTTCTGTTCTCTTCTTAATTGGTAAAAATATAAGGATTTAAAAAGGCAGTAGTATCACTGGCAGCTTGTGCAAACAAAGATCCGCTTCTAAGATCGGAGGGAATCCAGTGCCTTCAAGGTATCCAGGCCCTCTTAAAATGTTGTAGGAACTGTTAAAATCTTCAGCCAGTTTTTATCCACAAATCCCAGGACTGCAGAAGTGTTATGTTTCCCTGCTTTAGGAATGACATTTGAAGTTCTTGGAACCTTGGTTGGAGCCGCACTCCAGGGGCAAATAGTAGCCAGTGCTCACGCTATTGATACCTGCAACCACAATTATACCATAGAAGGTTTGTACTCTGCCACAGCACAGCAAAACATTTCCATCATCCAGGACCTGTCTCATGGAGTAAGTTGAAAAGCTCTTGGAAGCCTTTTGAGGGCACTACATTTCATTATCTTACTGTGCAAAAATATGACTTTATCATGACATTCAAATAAAGATACCCTGGGGTACATCCAATGAAACATATTGGACAGCATAGGTTTCAGGTTTTTTTCAATGACCAAGGGGCAGAGAACAAAAATGTACTCTGGTTGTGACTGTGTTGGCCCATTTATGGGGAATATTGCCCTTCTCACTGAAATTCTCCAGAAGTGTACATGAAATGCTAACTTGAGCCCTCAATAACCCTAACCCTCTATACATTGGCAATCCTATTGGGGTCAGGAAATGCACATGTATGTGAAACCATAACTCTAGTCCTGACCCTAACATCAAACATGCACATTGGATGTCGTAAAATATCCCACAACTTACTCAATTTGAAGGTATTGTTGCTATTTTGGCAATCCTGATGCATGAGGGTTAAAAAGAAAAATAAATTAGCAAAGTAATTTCTACTCCACCACTCCTTTTACTGGTTTCTTCCTGTGGCCTTTTCTGCTCTGTGACTTGGCAAAGACTTTATCATTTAGACAGACCTTCAGCTATTGACTGAATATTAGCAAAAGGGTCTTTTAATATAGTTTACTGTATTTTTATCTTAACTATTATGTTTAAATGCTTTGGAAACTGTTTTAAGTTACTGTTTTAATTTGAGTTCTTATTTCTTTTTTCAACTTGTATGTTATACATTGTTTTGCCTGTATGTTGTTTTAACATATACTTTAAGCTGCCCTGGATCTCATATTGGGAGAAGAGTGAGGTATAAAATAAATAATTTTCCTGTTTCCAGTAGAGCAGAAATCTTAAATTCTTGGCTTCCTTCCACCAACTCAGCCTCATAGTTCTATAGAAGAGACAGAAAAATTGCAAACAACAAAGTTTAAACCTTTTTGAAGAAGTATCAGCAAAGAAAATGTGTGCATACTATATAATCAGCAAAATCATAAAACTAAACATGATAGAAACCGGTACTTCCAGTGAAGCCAGCTAGACTGACCCTATTTTAACTAAATCCTCTGTTCTTGTTGTCTGTGATCCATCTGTACCAATTGATTGTCCACTTCTAGCTGTTTGTTTCCTCTATTTTTTTCCTTTCCTCTTTCTTTTTGACTTTCTGTCTCTGGCTTTTATCTTCCAAAACAGATTGTTCTCTCAAATTCCAACCAGTCAGGAGGATGGTGTCATACTCATTCCTGCCAATTAAATTTCTCTTTCCTCCTTCCTCTTCAGTCTTGTGGTGAGCTTCTCAGCATCCTGCTTGCTGTCTCACTCCGTTGCTTACAAAAAACCTTGATGAACTTTTAATGGTCTTCCTTCTTGTGTTAAAATGTTCTAACATGATGCCCAAAGTTAGGGGTATGTAACAGTGCTGGGGATAGGGATTAGTTTTCATCCCAGTAAGCTGTGCTTTTTCATATCAGTAGGATGCACAGAATGTTTTTCACATCCTGGAAGTGACATGCTATCACTTCTGGTTTTGCTTTCAGACGAATTTCAATTTCAATGTCTTTAGGGGGGAGTGGAGAGAGTGAATCTAGCAAAACTATTATGTTTGAGCATGGATCTACAATGCTTTTGATCATTTTCAGGCAAAAAGAAATCAAACTTTTAAAAAATGTGGATTATTGGGGTGTACCCTGAGAGAGTGGTGGGCACAGAAAGCCATGTAGTGCCGCATGTGCCCATCAGGACACTTTGGCAAGCCCTCCCCTATTCCAAAGTTGTGATCTCTAAACTGTTAACTCCAGAGTTGAAAGAGATCACTACCACAGAGAAAATTAAACCCTCTTTTACAGTACTATAAGTGGCTTTGTCATGAGTAAAAGCATTTATCTCTGTGACCAATGGTTAATAATCATCAGTGTTAATAATTTTATTTATGTTTTCAACCCCAGCTTCTGTTCTTTTGTTTCTGTCTTTCAAAAAGTTATGTGACTTCTAGGTCACATAGTCAGTTACCATACTACAGTAGATCTGAAGTTAAATCTTTCTTCTGCTTGTCAGAAAAATCCCAAACATATACCAGAATTGTCCAGAAAGCACAGTTATTGGTATGTGGGCTGATGAGTTCTGGGTGCTATAATCCTAAAAAATATTCTTGCCCTGCCTTTGACTAAACATATGACCGAGCAAACAGGTCTAAACCTCTTTTTTAGCATGAATGCGTGTTTTTCTCCCTGTTCCTACAGCATTGATATGTACTACTTTAAAAATTAGTTATTCAGATTTCAGTGAAGGTTAAAGTTTGAATACATTAAAGCATAGGCATTAAGGAATTCAATGAGCAACAACAATAGTTGACTTAGTAAATGTTTCCCCTGGAGACGAATCCTGAACAATTAATAAAATGGCATTGGCTGGATCCCTGAGGATTATTGCAGTTGTATGACAGCTTCATTTTACTAGCAAATACATGGGGTGAAAAAGTGGGTGCTATTTGCACTAAAAATAAATATATTTTGTAGTACCATCATCAGTGTATGTAGCAGTTCACAGCATAACCCCAGAAGAGAGATGCTTGTCCCAAAGTAAGTACCGGTACTGTTCTTATGGGATGGGGAGACAGAGCACAGCAAGGGGATAAATCTAAGTGCAGTAACAGCAATTATACCTTCTTAGAAGTCATTGAAACATTTAGCTTTATTGAGATTTGTGTTCCATGTCATTTTGCTAGTTTTACATGCTCCCCAATTCATCAAGTGGGGGTGGTGTTCCAGGTGTGGTACTTGTGTGGCCTGTGTGTATGTGCTTGCAAGTTGCCTGGTGACATACAGAAACTCCATTAATTTTTCATAGGCTTTTCTTAGGCAGGAACTACTCAGAAGTGGTTTTGCTGGGTCTTTGTCCAGATTTTATTTCCTTTGTAACGAAAGATGAATTGGAGGAATGTACTGTTTATATGCACGTTTATTTTGCAAACATAGAAGCAGAGGTGATGATAGACAACATTGCTAAAAACAGCAAATTCACTGCCTTTTATCAGTTCCTCAGAGGGGGGCTCCAGTACCCCACATACTTTCATCTTGCAGCTCAGTGCTTGTGCTCACTTGTTCACTTGCTTTTTTCTTTGATCTTTTTGTTTCTGTCTTGAACTACACTTTATCTGTTATTCCTTTTCACAGATACACACAGATGTTGATCAGCCCTTCCTAGAGAGATCTCTGGATCTCTTCTCTTTGACAAAGCACCAACTACCCCTTGGAGCAATAAGCCAGCAGCTGTCTCTTCCTAACAAGTAAAGGTATGGCCAGAAAAGACTGGCCATAACAGCATGCACTGTTTTTACCTAAATTTTAGAGAGTTCCTACTCTTCTCCTTATAAACATGTTGGCTTGACTACTTACTTTTAACATGAAGCAATGTAGTTATTTTGCATGCCACTGATCCTCTCTACAGGCCATTACTTCTCTGTTCAGAGACTTTGAATCTGAGCACTAGCCTGGTCACCATAGGGGGCAGCTGAATTTATATATTGCATGTTGGCATGTTAGTACTGGTAGGGAAGAGAGGGAATGCACCATTTGCAGCTAGCAGAGAAGCTGTGCAGACTGATAGAAGCAAAAAACCCTCCTTCTCTACACCAACCAGAGAAATGCAGATCCCTATCCCTCTTTTGCCAGTCCCAACAGGCTACTAAAAATTTTTGCAGACAATTAATTTTTTGGACATATTTATAAGGCTGCTACCCAGTACATCACTTTTTATGCCTTTTTTGGGTTGCTTTCTCTTATATTGAACTATGATGAGATAAACCATTGGTTCACTAGTGTCTTTTGAATTAAATATGCTTCTCTACCCCCCACCTCCCCCTGGCACCCTGTCATCCCCCTCCACCACTTTATATGAAGAGAAAACTCTACATGATCGCAGCAGGAGCAATAGCAGGGATATATCTTGTTGGCATTGTGGCCCTTTTCTTTGGAGTGAAAGAAAAACATGGTGAGTAGTATATTAAAATATTTATCAACATTTCAGTACTCCACTTTCAAAATGCATTATCATTTATACATGTATATTCTACTTCTCATAGACCCATATGCCTTAAAAACAGATAGAAGAATTCCTTTCTTTGAGGGACAGAAGCTGGCAATGATGTATAGACCCTATGTGATGTTGACAACATCATTTCTCCTGATCTCAACTGCTGTCCAGGTAATCCCAGTTTGTCAGAGATCTTGCAGCAGCCTGTTGTAATGTGTCTTCAAGCCATTTCCAACTTACAGTGACCCTAACGTGATGGGGTTTTCTGGGGCTGAGAATGTGTGATGTGCACAAGGTCACTCAATGGGTTTCCATGGTCAAACAGGGAACTGAACCCTGGTCTCCAGGATTGTAGTCCAAGGTACTAGTGCTATGAAATAATCCATATCACCTCTAATGAGGAAACATGGTCGTTCATTTGGGAAGAAGGGAAGGGATCTGGGTATCAGTGATTAGGAACTGTTGTGTTGTTAAAAAAAAAGTACATGGTGTCTCCTCTCAGACTCACATTTCTTGAAAGCAGAAGAGCTTACTCCTTTGGACTACGGCTTTGACTGGCCACCCTGGCTGTGCTATTGTGGGAGTAACTTGTAAGCGTTGTGGTACAGCGATCTCAGGCATACCTTTTGATGAGAGCCTTGTACCCAAAAACTTACCATCATCCAACTCCTTAGGTCAGATTTATTTTATTGACACTTCTTGAAGAACTTCTTTCTCCTTTGACTTTGTCTATATTCCAGTAACCCCTCTGTTATTCCTTCTGGAAAATGCCCCAGATCCAGACAAATGTTTTAGCATGCAGTTACCCTTTTATCATGTAGTCGTTAATTAATTTCTCTTCAATTTTAAATCCTTCTCTCTCTCCCTCTCTTTCTCTCTGTCTCTGTCTCTCTCTCTCTCTGTATGTGTGTGTGTGCTTTAATTTGGTTTCACTTCTTTATTTTTTTCTCGTTTTTGTTAAAATGATTTCTTCCAAATAAAAAATAAATAAGAAATCATGCAGACCCCGCCTCATTCACAACAAAACACTACATGGATGCAAATTTTGCCATCTTCTATTTTTAACTGTCCTATGTTTTCCCACCACTCCTTTTTTTTTGCTGCAGAAAAAATGTAAGGAAAGAGATGCAGAAGAACTGTACAGTGAATCTCGATTTGGGGCTATATGAGCCACCTGTTTTGAAACATGCAAATACTTAGTCTCACTGTAAATGGATGGAGTTGATTTGTGTAGATTTTGTCTAGTATCAGGTCAATCTTGTTTATCTTTGCTGTGCACTACTTTTGTGTTGGCCTGGGAAAGAAATCCAGGGCCTGGGATTTCATTCTTAAGCTGGGCTGAACTACATATAAGAAGCCATTGCAAGAAGAGAGAAGTGCCTTCCTAAAATTCTGAATGCCCCCAGCAATCTGAATGCTTGTAGATCGGGAGTGAGTATATTCTGTATCCTGGAATGCTGCACTGACTGTTTTTCAGCTTGTCTAGAGGGCTACAGCAGTGTATCCTCCAGCTGTCCAATTTTGCAGGGGCAGTCCAGATTAATCCCCTGTTTCAGCTGCTTTTAAAATCCCATAAAACATAAAACTGCCTCCTCCTCCTTTTCACCTTTGTCCTCAGTTCAAACCGGGTTCAAACAACAAAAGTAGTCTACACTTCATTATCTCAGTAGAAGGAGAGGAGATGAAGCAATACAATCTTGCTTTTCCCAGTAGGCTTAGGCAAAAGTAAACTGCTGCAGCTCTTCCTAGCTTGTCTGTTTTTCCTCATTATTAACTTTGACCACCTTGATTATACTCTGAAGTTGCTTGGCCACGTGTGTCCTGGTTTTTTATCTGTGAAATGTTGGAGCATATGGCAGTGCTACCACAGTCACCATGTTGACCTCAGGCTCTGCTGAATATAAACTGCTGTATGACGGAGAAGGCAGTGGGAACTTTCTCTTCCATGCTTTTTTTTTCCTGAATGATTTTTTAAATTCACCCCTTCTGTAATTTCCTCAACTCTCTTTGTCTTTTCTTCAAATGTCAACTCATTTCGAAATCTCCTCCCTTCCTCCCTCAATCTTCAGCTCTCCTCAAAGGGGAATCCACCACTCTAGCAGCCCCTAAGGGACAGTTAGGAAATTTACTGGGTCTGGAGACCAAATTTTTGCTGCCAGCATCCATTGTGGGCCTCATGAGACACAGAAATACCTTCCCCCCATAAAAAAGTTGAAACCAGAAGTGACTACATGTTCACTACTGGGCCATTTCTGCACTACAATGTTGTAGCGCTATTATTCTGCTTTCAACATCCTGTGGAATTCTGGGGTTTGTAGTTTACTAAGGCCAAAGAGCTCCCCTGGCTGAGAATTCTAAAGGCCCCTCCCTAAAGTGCAAACGCCAGGATTCCATGGGATGTTGAAAGTGGAATAATAGCACTAGAACAATGTAGTGCAGAAATGGCCTTGGTTTTGATATGAGGAGGCTGTCTTTCCCATGCAAGAATTACTTATCCAGAAAATCTCCAAGATTGGAGGTCCCCCCCCTCCTCCTCCTTCTTCTTCCTCCTCTTCTTCTCTCCCCCCCCCTTCTCCTTCTTCTTCTTTACAAAAAATAAATTTCTGGCACAGTGGCTGCAGAAATGAGTTTGGGGACCACATGGCCTACACTTTGTCCACTCCTGCTCTAAAGGCCACAATAGGTTGAGATCCAGGAGTTGCTTGAAGGGCTGTATTGAACAGGTTTAACACAGAGATAAACACACAAAATGAAAGCAATTTAGAATATTTCTCAAAGTATTTGTGTCATGGGTGATAGTCCTTAAATATGGCAGGAAACACGGACAGTAACATAACTGGATATTCTTGGCAATTTTGTGTGAAATAAAAGCAGCCATGGAATACTGCAAAGATCTTAAACAATGGATTATGAAAGAAGATTATTATGCCTTTGAGATGTGGTCTGTTATGTCATGACCCACGGGAGTTGATTCAAAGCTCTGACTAGAAATTGAACAGTTTCTGAGATTTCACTTAAAGATTTACCATGAGACTTTATGTTTAAAGAAAACTATAAAAAGTAATAGTATTTTAAAGCATCTGAACAAATCTTGCTGAGAAAACCCCACTGTAGGTTTGCCTTATGGTCACCATAAATCCAAAATGATGTCAAGCCACATAACAACAGAGGTTAAGTCCAAGTTTCACAGGATTATCTCTGTGGTTGTATCTTGAAAAGTAGGGGGGCTCCTCAGACTTACCTGGGTGGAGTTTGGCAGACAGTGGAACCAAGGCGCATGATAAGCAGTTGCCATTTTCTTTGCTTGGCTTGGCTCTTTCTTCCCAGGTTCTTTGCACTGTGTTTACACTCCTGGGAAGAAGCAGCCAATCAGCTTGCAGTGCGGTTGAGATGCTTCCCAGGTCCCTGGCCTGAGAAGGGTGGGCTTCCCTCTGGTCTGCCTGGGGGATATAAATTCAAGTGTCCTCCATTCTGCAAGGCATTCCAGCTTCCTACGCTCTTTCCCTGTATGGCTGGCTTGCTGCAGCCAAGGTTGATATGTCTGGGATAATTCCATGACTTATAATTGTAACCGTGAGTTGTTTCCTCTGGCTAGGGTTGCTTTTCCTGATTGCTAATGCTTGTTCTTATAATTTTGTTATGCTGAACCATTATCCTTGCATTCTCCCACAATTTTGGGTGACGTGGCACAGGGCAAGATCCAGTCTTTGGGGAAAGTGGTGCCTTGAAACCCATCATTCCAGCATTTGATGGAAGATTTCCTTAAAGGAACATCAGGGGTAAAGGCATACAAAGTAACGTCTGGCTTGACAGTAGGACCTGCCTCACCCACAGATGGCATAGAAGTGGTGCACAGAAGGCACGGTGGCTGTGCATCTAAGCGGCTTCTCATTTGCTGTCTCCTTGTTGACTCTTGGTTTGGATTAGGAAACCAGGATTCTGCAAATGCATTGGGTCATTCAGTTGTTGGGACTCTGGATTTGTGTCTCATGCCACATCAACCTATACAGCTGTATCTTACTAAAGTTGTGGCTATTTTCTGCTAAGCTCATTTGTGATATAGTTGTGTATCGTGTTTTGGCTTCCATCAGCCTGTACCAGCCTCTCACCATAGGCCTGCAAAGATGTTTTTCAATTCATTTTTTGAAAGTATAGAACAATTCTTACTTTGTGTGATATTAACAAAGAAAACAAACAAAGGAGCCCTTTTTTTATATCAAAATATATCTAATTTAAAAAGAGAGCATCTTTTTTAGTCAGAATATTTTCAGCTAAAACAATTTTCAAAGAGTGGTAGAAAATGCAAGTGTAAGTTACACCATTTACCTCTGAGAGGTTCTTATTTTATTTTATCTTACTTTATTTATTATATTTAAATGCTGCCTTTTTCCCCAAAGTGAGACTCAAGATGGCTTCCTTATCCATTTCACTGCAGATATACTTGTGTATGAACAGGTTTTGTTGCTTTTAATTTATTCAAAATAAAATATAATTGTATAATGCAAAAGGCATGTGTGACTAGAGATTTTGATTACGTTTCTATGTAGTAAATGCTTTACTTTATTGAAAATGAACACATTTTAATTGTAATATCAACATAATAATGAGTATGCTTGTAAAAAAATATTTGAATTCTGGCTAAGATGGCATGTGATAACAGTGGCCAGAATTCTCTGTGCCAGATATTGGGGGAACTATCCCAACTGTCGAAGAATGGCTGGAGAAGCTGTCAGAAGTGGCCAAGATGGATGAACTTACTAACATGTTAGAAGGGGAAAAAATACTAAATTCCTCCAAAGCTGGCAACTATTTGTTGAGTGTGTGAAAAGCAAAATTGGAAACTCTGGTGGATTTGAATGATAATGTGATGAAAAATTATACTGATATAACTAAAACCTGATTAAAATAGTTACCACTTAGCTCATTACAATTCCTTGATCTTAACTTAATTAATGTTCCAAATTCAGGAGAAAACAAAGACTCTCTCGGAGAAAAATGGGGGAAAAGAACAAAATAAAATAAAATATAATAAAAGTAAGGAGGTGTTACTGCAGTTTAGACCTCCTTGGAGATACCCCCAGATATCTTTTTGATATCAATAATTTAGCTCTCTTCCACCACCCCTCTCCACGTGTTTGTGAGGCCCCTGGACAAGCACAGAACTAGGCTCGGCCACTAATTGCTGGACATTCCATTCTCCACCCAGGCAGGCCAAAAATAGCCAGATCACCGCTTTAGGAGACCTCTCTGCAAACACCCTCATTATGTATGCACGCTGCTTTACAAAGGACTCCCTGCCCCGAGCAGGCAACTTGGCAAGCTGAATACTCAACTGCCAAGCACTGAGCATTTGCATACTGGCTAACTCTTTCTCAATTCGAACTTAACTCAATCATGCTAAATTTTGACCTTTCCAAAGCTTTGTCCCGCGCCCAAAATGCATTGTTTTCCCCAAGTAAGGCATAGCCTGCCGTTGCATTTCTCCCTATAAAAACCCCTGATTCTGAGACCTTCCTCAGATCGCTCCGGAGTTCCAGACCGCCTTGCTGCCGCTTTGCTTGGCGAGCTTCCCCTCAGCTCCACGTGCTGAGCCACATCGAACCCCAGCATCGCTCTCTATTCTTTTTGGGCTTCAGGAACAGGTTTCGTATCACCCGAATCAACTATCCTTCTGAAAATACCACTATCATACTCACACCTTTATTTTCCTTAGTTATCTGTGTGTGTGTGTTGCTTACATTGTGTGCCTGTATTTAATAAAGATCATTCATTATTTCCAACACGGTTTGCTTCTTGACTTGGCCTGACCCTGTAAACATTGGGCTACAAGATCGTGCTGCGTTACCCTGCCTCTTGTAGTGCCAACCAGTGCTCTTGACTAATTCCCCCATCTTGTGTAATTGTAAGGTTATTTAGGTGTCTCTCCCGGGACCCCCAGTAAACAGGGCAACAGAGGGGTCTAACAGTTTGGATACCGTGATAATATTGTACATTTTCAGATGTTATGAGAGAGTGGATTAGCACTAACAAACTTTTAAGAAGGAAGATCTACGAAAGTTAAAGCTGTATTTTTAGTCTAAAATGTTCTAAAATTTGAAAAGGTTTGTTTAGTTTTCCTATCAGGGTTGGACTTTACACCCTAAATATGTGGAACAAAACCCAGATATAACTGTTGAACTTAAAATGTACAACGTACAATTCATAAACGATATATAGATTATTGGTTTATCCCACTGTAACATACTATAGTTCTTATGTAAACACATACTCATGTTTTCATAAATTTTCAATTAATTTTTGTGATTCCTAGGTTATTATCTCCTCTCACATAAATTAGGAAGGTGTAATAAGAATTACATAAGGTATTAGCAGTGGTGTTCTTCTCAATAGGGGGCGTTCTTTATGTTGATATTCAATGTTATGTACTGTCCGTATCACTTGACTTATGTATATATAAGAAATTTTAACCTGGTCTATTCTAATATTAGAAAGGTAATAAGATAACAAAGGTTAAAAGGACAATACAAAGGTCAAAAGGAGTACACCGATGAAAATACCGATGAAAATACCGTGAACTACATAGTCAAGCGATTGTCCTTGTTATTTTTTTTATGGTTTAATGATATTGTCTTTGTTATTGTTTTTATTGTGCAACTTGTCAGAGATGTTACATTTTTCACTGTTTTCCTGTCTATGGACTTCACAGTATTAATTGTTGTCTGTTTTATGTAAATGTTTATGTTTTATTATATGGTTAGGTATGGATGTGAAGTAACCTATATGTTATTGGTAAATAATAAAAATATTGGGGGGGGGAATATTTGAATTCCAAACAAGAAACCTGATTTAAATCAATTTTACTATTACCCATCCTGCTCCCCATTTGAATGGTATCTAATGTGACCTTGCTCATGTTTTTGTTTTGTTGTCAACTTACCAGGTGGAACAAAGCAACTTTGTCCTCTTTTGTATCCACGCAACTGATCTTCACAGCCACTTTCAGTACTTAGTGTTGACAATTTTGGTAAGTGTGTGGACAGAGCAGACCTTCCTTGTGAAGTGTGTTGCTATTACAGTCTTATTTTCATAAAACTGCAGGCATATCTACATAGAGGTTTATTTTAAAAGTGAGGCAGTTTACAGTGCTATCTTATTCACTTAAATGAAATCTTAGTATATTCCATGGTGTTTGCTTCTAATTGTGTTTTTAGAATCTTAGCTTTGAACTCCAAAGAAACATATGCATCCCACTTCGTCCATAGATCCAAGGAATGACAATGTTCCCATGATCAAGCTTCTCTGTTATATCCTATTCGCTATTCATATTATCCCCTAGCTTTCAACACCCACATTTTACTCACCAACATCCATGTCTCTACATTTTGCCCTGAAAAATATTACTTTAATCTTTTGAATAGATGGCACAACTATATTTGAACAAGTACTCACATCGCATTGGCAAAGCAGAAATTGCTACAGTTAAAGCAGGGGGTTAACTTCTTTTTCCCATGTATCTTGAAATGATGATGTATATCGTGTGTAAACAAGGTCCAATTTGTGATATGGGAAACTCTTTATATTCGTCTAGAAATGGTATTTCTTAACCTGCCTGCCAATTGCTTCTGATCATTATAAAACATATTTTCCCTTCTGTATTGATGTGATTTTTCTGATATGTTGAATATTCTGTCTGGTGATAGTATTTCTTAATCTGCTTGGCCATTACTCTTAACAACGATAAAACGTGTTTCCCCTTCTCAGTTGACATGACTTTCCTCATTGTACATAGGTGTCAGCAACGGTGAATATTCCATTCTGGCAATGGTATCTGAAACACTTTGGCAAAAAGAGTGCAGCTTGTGGGATATCAGTAAGTAAGACATTGAGGCATTAGCATGCAATCCAACATTTTTGCATCTTAACATGGTAGGGGGTGGGATGCTGAAACTCCAAACAAATTTGAAGCTTGTAAGACTTTCCCGTTCTAGCTCTTGTGCTTCATAGCCCAGTCTGCTCAACATTGGTACTGCCCCCAGTTCCTGCTTCTCATCCATATTCATCTCCTGTTTGCATTGTTTCTACCCCTAATGTGCTCAGGTGCTGTTTCATGTTATACCTTAGGCTACATCCTGTCAGACCAGTAGAGTGACTAAAATGTAATCAAGAGTAGGAGACTTCCTCTGAGAATGCTATACTCTGAGTAGTGGCCTTCAGAAGTTGTTTCTGTTAAACCAATATTTTCAAACTCACTAAGAACATGGCTTCGGGTCCT
Source organism: Ctenosaura bakeri (assembly GCA_948474755.1). NCBI lineage: Eukaryota > Metazoa > Chordata > Lepidosauria > Squamata > Iguanidae > Ctenosaura > Ctenosaura bakeri. The sequence continues at coordinate 710,953 of CAOLHI010000203.1, forward strand.
AGCTTCAGAGAATATTCATCAGCTTTAATTACAATTAATGTAGGTGATAGCAAATGTCATGCCTTAGTTGATGTAGGAAAAAAATGCTTGATGACAACCATCCTTAATGGATAACTGGGTACTTAGCCTTTCTGCAGTTTTTGTACATTTGATTTTCCTTAAACCAGAGAGTCTCTTGATTCCCTGGAGCCTTGCTCTGTAGTCCTTAACCAATTTCTCCTTCCCTACATACTTCTTCTGGTTAGCATACCATGTAATTGCCCACCCAAATGAGCTGATTATAGAATCTTTTCATATTGGCAACTTCTGAACTGTGTCAGGAAGGAAAATGCTTTATAAGTGCAAATTGTCTATTACAGTTAATAGGAAGATGAAAAGCAGTAGGTACCTAAAATCATTTGTCTGTGGATAGCTAGGAATACATCAGTGCTGAGTTTCTTTCCTGTCTTCTCTGCTTATGCTATCAAGGCTTCTGAGAATATTAAACTGAATTTGTCCTCTTTTGTGTCATATTATTTCCTTAGTAGAAAATCCCATTTTGCGGCACTATTGGTTTATCCATTTCTGAATGCTTTGGTTTCCAAGTGAACAAATGTTGCTGTGTTGCTTAATCTTGCTTACACACACATTACAATCTTGCATTGTTGGAATGCTCTCTTGTGGAGAAACAATGGCTTGTGTTGCTGAGTACTATAGACCAGTTTAAGTATTATGTGCTCTCTGTTTTCCTCATCAGTAGCTCAATGCCTCTTTTGCTTTGAACAGAAATGCTGATTCTGCAGGGAGAGGGCTATCCACTTGAACACCTGCTGCTTGAATGTTAGGGAATTTGTAAGTAGCCTGTGCTGAAGTATAGGTTTGCCTCTTAATGACTGGATAATATTGGAAAATGAACCTAAAATGCATGGTTCAGGCAAAACTGTACAAAATTCTAAAATTGGGAAGATTTGGTAATACAGTGAGCCCTCAGAATCCATTAGGGTTTGGTTCCAGGATCCCTCCCCTCATGGATATCAAAATTTGTGAATGCTCAAATCCTATTATGTATAATGGTGTAGTACAATGGTGTCACTTATATAAAAAAGGGAAAATCAAACTTTGCTTTTTGGATTTTTAAAAAAAAATATTTTCCGGCTGTGGTTGGTTGAATCTGTGGATATGGTGGGCCAACTGTACAGTGTTGACATGACTGGCAGATTCTTTCCTAAGAAGATACTGCTTAAAGGGTGCTGTGTGTCTGTTCCACACTGTGGGGAATAAGTGGCAAAGATGTGATCACTGGGTGAGGCAGACACAATTTATTGTAGGAACACCATGACAACACAGGAGTTTCGTGACAGAAAACATATAAGAGTTGGATCCAGGCTGTGCCTTTCATAGGCAGAAGGACTCCATCAGACTGTTCACGGAAAGTGTTTTCAAAAAGATAGCAGTGTTAGTCTGTTTTGACATGAAAAGGAAAGGGAGGAAGAATCTAGCAGCACTTTAAAGACAACTGATTTATGTTGGCATCTTCATGGAAGGTGCCTTCACTTGCTTTGGAGGAACGCTTGCTGCATTTAGCAGAGATCCTTTCACTCTTCTGTAACATTTTAAGAGACTTGGAGGGGTCACTGTAGATGGGGAGGCAGGGATTTCAGCTTCCACCAGCCCAGTGGCAATGTCTCTTTCTGGATCTGTAGCATTGTCAACATACCACAGCTAACACCTCTAACTTTAATACTACTATATCCATGCCTCAGTGCCCACACATTACATACTCAAATCACTTGTATAGCAACAGAGGTCATGTTTGGTGCTTAAAGTGCAGAGGTGTCATGAAAAAAAAGGGCTGAAGGAGAGGGAAAAGCTCTTGACAGTGGTAGTTGCCAGTTCCTCATCCAGCTCTCCCTTGGGCAGGACTTATCTAACAACTGATATTAGCCATCAGCTGTAAGTTGTAAAATCAGTCATGTAAAATAACTATAATACTTTCTGAAAGACCCAGTCTAATGATGCCTCCTTTTTTTATTGTGTGTGTGTGTGTGTGTGTGCTTGGCAATCTCATTATTTTAAAACCGTTGGAAGATAAGCTTATAAATCAAGAATTTATTTTAGGCATGGATATTTTCATGGAAAATCTTTTAATCCAGAATTCATGAAAACCCTTCCACAATGCCTTGTTACTGTAAATGTTAACCTTCTCATGGATGGAGTACTTTTGTCAAGCTTGACCAGTTCTCAGAAATTTAATCATTAGAACTCATCTAATAATTGTGACCTTGCTAAGGCTTATAGCACTTCACTGTGTTACAAAAGGCCTTCTGTTTGTTTTGAATGCTCCATGCTAGAAATCAGTAATTAATCTCTCCCTCACCTTCATTTCTCTTTCTTCCAGTGGATGATTCCTTTTGCAGTTATGCTGGTGACAATCCCAAATCTGTCGCTTGCCTATGTGGTTGCTATTGTGTCTGGACTGAGCATTGCAGCATCTATGCTGTTGCCATGGTAGGACAGTCTTGTATCTGAGTGTGCACATGTCCCAAGTGGAAATGAGTCATCCTCACAACTTATAGAAATCATTGTTACTTGTGTGGGATGTCAGAGTCTTTGTAGTATCTATAATATTGGCTTGCCCAGACTATTTAAGAAAGGGAGATCATATGGAAAGCTTACTTTCCACAAAGTGGAAAACAAAATAGTCATAAATTCCTGTTATGTAAGAACAGCTCTGCATATCTGGAAAGTAAAAATGTGGGAGTGTCTCCTTGTTGCCTATGTATGTGAGTACTCATGATTTAATGGTTCTGAAAACTAATAAAGGCAAAACATAGAATCATAGAATCATAGAGTTGGAAGAGACCCCAGGGGCCATCGAGTCCAACCCCCTGCTATGCAGGAAAACCCATCAAAGCATTCCCAATAGGTGGCCATCCAGCCTCTGCTTAAAAACCTCCAAAGAAGGAGATTCCACCACACTCTGAGGCAGCATATTCCACTGCTGGACAGCTCTGACCATCAGGAAGTTCTTCCTGAGGTTCAAGTGGAATCTTCTTTCCTGCAGCTTGAATCCATTGCTCCTTGTCCTAGTCTCTGGAGTGTCAGAGAACAAGCCTGCTCCCTCCTCAACATGACATCCCTTCAAATATTTAAACATGGCTATCATGTCCCCTCTTAACCTTCTCTTCTGCAGACTAAACATACCCAGCTTCCTAAGGCATTCTTCATAGGGCATGGCTTCCAGACCCTTCACCATTTTGGTCGCCCTCCTCTGGACACTTTCCAGCTTGTCGACATCCTTCTTGAATTGAGGTGCCCAGAACTGGACACAGTATTCCAGATGAGGCCTAACCAATGCAGAATAGAGTGGTATCATTACCTCTCTCGATCTCGAGACCATACTCCTATTGATGCACCCAATAATCATGTTGGCTTTCTTGGCTGCCGCATCACACTGCTGACTCATGTTCAGCTTGTGATCTACCAAGACTCCTAGATCCTTTTCACAAGTACTGCTATCCAGCCACACGTCCCCCATCCTATACTTGTGACTTTCATTTTTTCTGCCCAAGTGCAGGACCCTACATTTGAGAGTGTAAAATTTTCTTTAGTTAAAATGCACATTTAATTTTAGATCAGCTCTCTCTCACTTACCAGTCAGAAGCTTGCAAGAATAACACACACACAAAAAGGTTAAGTATAATTTTGAGTATCATGAATTTTTAAAAAAATTAGTTTTGGTTTGCTATCTGAATGTTTTGTGTTTTGAAGAGTTATACATTTTTTTAGCATTGCATGCTTTTGCAAGGACTAGAAGGATGGGTAATAAGAGAGGCTGGAGGCAATATGGTGTAGAGATGTGGACTAGAAGCCCTGAGAAGTGGGTGGGATCTATCTATGGGCACAAAGTAACTTCTAGAATTTGTGCTAGAAGTCAGCTTTTCTGAATCATGAAAATATGCAGTTTCTTTAAAAGCTTTTTTGGCAATCTGTAAGAAACTTAGAATAAATTGGCTTAAGTGACCTTTCACACTGTGCACTTACAGTGCTTTGATTCCACTTTAGCTACCACGGCTGCAACTTATGAAACCTTATGATTTGCAGTTTGGTCAGAGGCACTAAAGGAGCTCCCTGACTGAAGATTCTAAATACTTCTCCTTCAACAGCAAATTCCAGGATTCCATTGGATGAAGCCGTGGCCATTAAAGCAGAATCGTGGCATTACAACTGAGTGGTTTGAAAGGGTCCCAAATGTACTCTGGCCTGTCTGCAGCTTGTTGCTGTCTTTTGGGCTTTCCTAATAATATTATGCCAGTGGTCATCTCTACATGATGTGAAAAAGAGTAATGTGTCACAATCAGCATCCTTTCAATTTCCCTGATATAGAACTAGATCCTTTGCAGCTACATTTACTAGAGGTAACTAAGGTGAGGTTAAGAATTATTTTTCATGCTGATTTTCTATCCTGGGTGGGTGAACTATATGAAAAGAATGTGAGTGGTAGCTGAAGGCAATTGCAGTGTTAGTCTGCAGTTAGTGCTGGTTATGCACTATACAGAATTTATGTATGAATGTTTGTGTTTTAATTATGTATTTTAACTTTGTTTTAATTTTTATTTGATTGTTTAATTTGGGTTTTAACTTTTGTATTCCATGATTTTCAACTATTTTTTTTTTAAATAACTGTAATCCACATTCAGTACTTGCCAGGAAAAAAGCAGGATATAAATAAAGATAATAATAATGACAACAATGATGATGATGATAATCTGTTGCAACAAAAATGTGAAAGAATATTGTCTATCTCAAAGACTAACAAGTGTATTTGGGATATTGATTTTTGGGGACTACAGCCCTTGTGATCAGATGCATGAAGGGTCTTTGTTCTCTCTCAGTCCTCCCTGTAATACTATACTTAAAATGTCAGGAAGCCGTAAAATTGAAGTGAGAGTTATATCCTACAGAGAATGTCGCTGTGCTGACTCTTCCATCTGGGAAAGGGCTGTGGAAATAATAGAATAAACAAGTATGTAATAATGAGTTTAACTGGCAGGAGACCAAAGAGCTGTTCAAACTGGGGAAGTAATTTCCTTTAGATTTGGCTTTCCTTTGGTCTTTTAAGCAGTCAGAATTACCTGTAGATTCTTTGAGAAATGATTGCATGATCAAAAGTATAGATGTTTGAGATCTCTCTCAAGTAATAATTTGAAAAGCTTTACAAATTTCTATTATTGATGTTCATTACAACAGTCCTCCCAGGACTACATTATGCTACATTAATGCAGTCATATTGTCTGTTGTTCCGGATAGCACTAAACTATTGGCAGAAATAATGAAATTTGATGTTAATCAAGAATACAGTCCCAGCCTCCCTCACCGATACTTATACCTGAACAGCAGAGCTCTGTCAGTACTAGTCTCTGCCAGCAGTTCTGAGGGAAATGATTGATTGCTTTAGGATACCTTTAAAACCTGACCTAGTTAGCATGCTTAACCCGCTGTGCTTTGTTTAAAACTAATAAGTGGTATAGTGTTAATTAATCATGCCATACAATGTGACAATGATTTTTTTTAAAAAATGTGTTAATTATTAAATGGCATGACATTTTCCAGAAATATCTAATGAAGATGTGTATTTTTTTTTATTTTCTGGTTAAAGGTCCATGTTGCCTGATGTAGTAGACCACTTTCGAGTGCAGAATCCTCATTCAATAGGACATGAAACCATTTTCTATTCTTCATATGTTTTTTTTGCCAAGCTATCATCAGGGATTGGACTGGGAATTTCTTCCTTGAGTCTGGGGTAAGTGGCTTCTTTCATTACCTGAATTCAGGTTGTTATGAAAGTGTTGCTCCCACCATTTGGTTCTCATGTACTCTTTAACACTTGAAAATTAACAGATGTTTCAGATAGATAATCATTGGTGATTAAGGCTGAATGAAATGTGGGTTGAAACCAAACATGAGCCCTCTGATCGTCCTCAGAAAATGTCATATAATTGGAAACCTCTTCCTGAGATTAATGTGATGATGAATGAGACAAGTATTATAAAGCAAATTTCAATATACTATGTGGAAAAATTCAGCTTCCAAAATAACAACCAGGGTGGTGTAGTAGTTTGAATGTTGGACTAGGACTCTGGGAGACCAGGATTTGAATCCTCACTTATCTATGGAAAGCCACGGGGTGACCATGGGCACATCACACTGTCTCAGCCCAAGACAGCAGCAAATCTCCTCTGAATAAACCTTGTCAACAAAATCCTGTGTTAGTGATCCAACCTAAGTTGGAGTTGAGTAGAAGAAACCTAACAACAACAATATGGTAAATAAATGAAATAATTAGCAAATATAGATAAATACAGCAGTCACAAACCATGCCTGTCAGTATAATATTTAGCATCTTGCCTGTCCCTTTCTTTGTGTTGTGTGACTGTTATACATGCACATATACGCACTCATATGTGCACACATGCAGACACAACACATACGCATTCACATATTGTTAGAGAGAGCACCATGCGCAATGCACTATTTTTGTTGTGTGCCTTAAAGTCATTTCTAACTTATGGTGACCCCAAAGTGAACCTATCATGGGTTTTCTTGGCAAGATATGTTCAGAGGAAACTTGCCTTTGCCTTTATCTGAGGCTGAGAGAATGTGACTTGTCCGAGGTCACCCAATGGGTTTCCATGCCTGAGTGGAGATTTGAACCCTGTTCTCCAGAGTTGTCCCACGCTCAAAGCACTACACCATGCTGGGTCTCCCACCAAGCACAATATTTCAGTATTGCAAACAAGGGAGCAAATTCAGCCCCCCACAAACACCCGCTGCTGCACCCCTGATGGAAAGGACACAGCAGCAGGCTTGTGTGCACACCCAAACTACAACTCTGGAGACTAGGGTTTGAATCCCCACTTGGTCATGGAAAGCCACCAAGTGACCTTAGGCAAGTCACATTCTCTCAGCCTCAGAGCCTCAGTTGCAAAGGCAACAAATCTTTCCAAGAAAACCCCAATGATTGGTTCACCTTAGGGTTGCCATAAGTCAGTTTTCAAAGGGAGAGACATCATGGTTAGAAAGAGCTTCCCCCTGCCAGCAGCACTTTTCTGTTATGTGCCTTCAAGTCACTTCTGACTTATGGCAACCCTAGGGTGAACCTATCACAGGTTTTGTTTTGTTTTTTGTAAGATTTGTTTAAAGCGGATTTGCCTTTGCCTTCCTCTGAGGCTGAGAGAATGTGACTTGCCCAAGATCACCCAGTGTCTGAGTGGGGATTTAAATCCTAGTCTCCAGAAGCCTTTAATTAATTAAATATTTGAATATTTAAATCTTAAGTCATGGGAGTCCCCTGCAACAAATTATATTTACAAGGGGTATCCAGTAAAGAAAAGGTTAAGAATGACTGATTTAAAAAGAACTCTGATCTGGGAAGAGTATAGAAGTTGGGATTGATATGGGGACTCCTTCACATGCACACTTCAGTTTACACAGGCAAGTGTTCAACTGTTTGCACTCTCCCACTCCCTCTTTTTGTGTGTGTGTGTGTGTGTGTGGTGAGCCACAACTTTCCTCAGCATGTGGGAGCTGTGGGGAGTATATTATCTTCACATTTGCCATGGGCAAACACTAAACACAACCTCAGACCTTCCTTTCAAGCTTAGAACTAAGGAGGGTGTACGGAATATCCCAGCAAATGTTCAGTGCTTTGCAAGTGGCCAGACAGTCTTGGAAGCATCACAGCTGTGAAACCAATTCCCAGCTCCCCTTTCCAGGGTCAGACCTGGGCCATTTCCACAGTACACTGTTCTAGTGCTGTTATTGCACTTTCAACATCCTGTGGAATCCTGGAGTTTGCAGTTTATGGAGGGGCCTTTAGAATTCTCAGCCAGAGAGCTCTTCAGCCTCAGTAAAGTACAAACCCCAGAATTCCACGGGATGTTGAAAGTAGAATAATAGCACTATGACAGTGCAGAAATGGTCTTAGAGAGTGGGGGTTAGGGACAGAGAAAGAGCAGATGTTTAATTTCATGATATGTTTATCTCGAGTTGGGTTCAGAAAAGAGAGACAGAATCTCAGGATGTATAAAAGTACATTTCATTTCTCAAGTTTGTCCAGCATGCTTTTTCTACGGCCTGCCTCAGGGGAAAACAGTTAGAAAATTCATCTGTAGGGAATTCAAAAAATAAGTTCAAAAATCATCAGATGCTAGTTTTGAAGATACTTGTTTGAAATCTCTGCAGGTCTGTCTTTCTTTTCTATATTAGATTCATTGGATGTTTCCAGCTCCTTCTGCCTCTATCTTGAGATGTAGCTTGAGACTAGGGATAAGACACAAATCTTTGGGGAATGAGAGAAAGTGTCTGCCACATTCTGCCCAAATTTTTAGACTCTTGTGTATCTACACAGTGAAATTTACAGGGATCCCATTGAACTGACTGAACATGCATTTGTATGAGGGTGCCTATCTCTGTCTGGCCAAAGGTTATTGCAGATGATTGCTTGCAATATTTTGAGAGAGCAGAGTGAAGTTCATATGTGTGAGTCAAGTTGTCCAATGCTCTGATGGTCATTAAAGACGATTAACACAGTGCTGTTTGTGTGGGACTCCATATATATGTAATTTTTAAAAATGTAGTATACAGCTCAGTTTAAAATTCAGCATTGCCCCATTCCAATCGAGTAATCATTTCTCCACTCCTGCTTTAATGGCCACAGACTGAAGGCATGCCATTTGTAGGATTTCCAGCAGATGATTACCTCCAATGCAGTCTTGTTAAAGATTTTTTTTAAAAGATGCTGTAATTGGATGCAAACATTGGAGGGCAAAACATGCTTTGCATAAAGGATGAAAGATTAATTCCAGAAAGTGAAAGGGATTTGCCAAGGATTTGAGCTACAAAATTTAGATACTGATGGACAGGGTTGCAGGAACGAGGCAATACTCTTAGAGGTGAAAACATTGCTGTCTTTCTCAGCCATTCACTGTTTCTACCTGCAGGTCCTTAATGTCCAATTTGTTCAGAGCTGGAATGAAATGTATTGATGACACATTTTGAATGTTGATGTCAGGGGAAAAATATAGTCATCTCTGGAGAAGCTGATTTGATATGAAGGAACCAGTAAAACACTAGAAAGAAATGAGAGCAAAAAGTCTGGAAGGAAGAGGTATTATCTGTGTGTGATGGTACAGGGATTACAACTATGGTAACTGTGATTTTTCTCATAGTCTTGCAGGTTACAAATCAGGGATGTGCAGACAGTCCAACAGTGTTGTTATCATGCTAAAAATCTTGATTGGTGCAGTTCCAGCCATCCTCATTCTTTTAGGCTTATTTATACTCTATTTCTATCCAATCAATGAGAAGAGTCGAAAAGAAACTAAAAATGCCCTTGAAAATCTAAGGTGAGTTTGTAGCAATAACAGATTCTGTCCGCATATACTACAAGAACTTCTCATAAGATGAAAGAAGCATGCCACAATATGTTACTCTTGCTGTCTTACACTTGGTCCATATTAAGCTTTGTTTTTAGCTGTTTTAATGTTTTAACCTGTGTCGTGAGCTGCCTTTGGTTCCATATTGGCAGAAATTTCTTTTTCTTCATTTCAATTTGCTTATTCAAACTCTAAAGAGGAGAGTCCTTTCAACCTGTGGAGGTTCTCCACATGAATCATAATCATAAGTGTCATTTTTATTTATTACCTGCTTCTCCCCAAGGCTTGAGGCAGGGTACAACACAAATTAAAATATGACTAAAACACATACAACCATTTAAAATATACCAATTTAAAATTCATAGTTTAAAATCAACTGGGTAGGCCTGCCAGAAGAGATAGATCTTTAGTACTTTTTAAAATTCAGACAGCGTGTTTAGCTGTTGAATATCTTCCGATAGGTCATTCCACAGTCTAGGGGTGGGTGACAAAGAGGCCCTCTGAATGACCATTGCCAGTCTAGTCCTGGTTGGTAAATGGCCCCCAGAGGACCTGAATGCGTAGGGCAGATTGTATTGGAGGAGGCTATCCTGCAGGTAACTTGGAGGGCTTTAAAGGTAATAACCAATACTTTGTATTTTGCCCAGAAACTAACTGGCAGCCAGTGGAGTGATTTTAATATCGGTGAGATATGCTCCTCCCTTGATGTACCTGTTGTGATAATGGGGTTTCCCCATTCTCTAGGTAACAGAGCTTAAGAGAGATAGTTCTCCCTCAGGCATACAAAGGGTTAATGGACTGCTAGGGTTAGGTTACTTTGATTGGAGGCCACATGAGATAGTTGCCCAGTCAGGGGGAGAAAGGGGAGAATCTTCTAGATGAGAATTGGGAAAAAAACCTGAACAGACCATGAGGAGAGTGATGGACACCAGTGGAGGCAGACAAGGCCGCCTCCTGGCCCTCCCCAAAATACCATCTCAGAAATGACCAACTTAGAATGTGTCCAGTTAGCTTCGTTAGAGCTTTGTTATTTTGGACAGTTCAGCTGATCTTGACAATCTGTCTGTGCTTATAACTACTTGTAACTATCAAGCGTACCTGGGAGTGAGGGGAAGCCCTTTCATGAACGTTCTTCTTTACCTTGCATGTTTAAAATACATACTTTTCTGTAAGCCTCTGTTCCCTCTCCATTCCCACGCATTCCTTGGTGCACATGTGGATAGGAGTCCTCTCACTCAAAAAGGGGAGGTGAGGGAAGGGAAAGGATCTTTGAACATAGAGATTGTCAATTCCCAAGCAACGTCCCACTGTGTTGCTGTAGAGTGAGCTAAATCAGTGGGTGATGGCAGCATGGAATTAAGAGAATTTGGGGGAAAATCCCTAGCTCCTAGGCAAGGCAGAAGTGAGCAGGGAGGAGGGCCCCTCCCCCCCGAAGATCCACACCTTTAACCACTCTGGGTGCCATATTTTGGACCAGTTGGAATTTCCAAACTTAGTACAAAGGTAGTCCAATGTACAGTATATTGCAGAAGTCCAACCTTGAGGCTACCAGTGTGTGCACTACTATCTTTAGGTCTTTCAGTTCTAGGAAGGGGCATAGTTGGCATATCAGCTGAAGCTGATACTAAGCACTCCTGACCAGCACATCTATCTGAGCTTACATTTGGAAGGACAAATCCAAGGGGAGCCATCCAGAACTGGCTGGCATATCTCTGACTCCACATTAGGATCCTTAATAGTAAAATGCTATGCAGTAACACCCACAAAAGCCCAACAACAGGAGTTTGCATTGTAGGAAAAAATACTATACTTGTTAGTTCACTGACAGTATATGCACTTTGCAAACAAGAACAGTTGCTCATACAGATGAAAGAAGGCTCTCTTTTGTAGACATGTAAGCAAATGAAATGAAAATGGATGATGTAGGGCTCACATACGTCCCTCTTTTTGTGTTTAAACAAAGAAGCTCAGGTGTGCCTGAATAGAGCTGTGTTCTTTTCTAAATCTATGATGCTAATAATTGTTGACTGGAAAAGTCAAAGACTGAATCTGCAATTTTCTGTTCACATATGCTGTCATTGAACTAAGACCCCAGCCTAACAAATATTGTATTTTTTCCTACACTACAAGCTCCAGTTGTTGGGCTTTGGTGGGTGTTAACTGCATAGCATTGTTGCAGTACTGCAGAGTATTAGAGCAACCCCTCCTTAGGAGATTAATAGACAGTTAGGCACCACAAGGAATGAGGTTACTGCCTGATATCGGCAGGATTCTGGCTGTTTAAAGTTGTTGTTTTTTTTAAAAGTGAGAACCAGTATCTTGAATGGGATGTGGAACTATTTTGTGGGAAATGAATCTCTGTTTAAACCAGCTGAAAATGTCAACATTTCGTCATCCTGCGAACAACCACATTTTGCTCTACGTGACACTTGAAATGCTAGTACATAAGCAGATTTATTGTTTGCACATATCAAGATGAAGTGACCACTGTAAAGATCTGAAATACCTGTATCACTTTATGTAACCCTTTGAAAACCTAGGGCAAGGGTCATGATTAGCATCTTTCTGGATCCTGTTACATTCTGTCCCACTCCCACAATTGCGTAAATATGCCTTATGCCTGATGTATTAATACTACTCAGAACTGTATCCAAAGAAGTGGTACTCATGTGAAAATAAAAACTAGTTAGTCTTAAAAGTGCTGCCACACATCCTCCCCTTTCCTTCCTTACATGAAAGTAGTCAGTTGCAAAGTTGCAAAACATAGGTCAGTAGTTACCCAGGCTGTGATTCATCTTCTTAGCTATGTAAGCACCTTAGTGACATGACTAAGCAGTGTCTCTCAGTCAACCCCCACTTTCCCAGTCCTCACTTACTGGGAAGCAGCCATTTCAAGCAACAGGAGTTTGTTCACCTGTCAACTGAGAAGCGGCTGGCTGACATTTCCATCCCCTCCTATAAGTGATCTGTGGTGTGACAGTTAGAAGCAGGGTGTTTGCTGCAATTTCCTCTCTCACAGGAGAAAATGAGAGGCGGTGGAAATGTCAGTCAGCTTCTTACCTGTTGATGAGGGAACAGACTCCATTACTCACACTGGCTGCTGCTTGGTAAGTGAGGATTCGGGGACTTTCACAGTCTCTATGTATGCCTTAAACTAGTGTATACATAGGGACTGTGAATATGAACCAGTCATGAATGTGTAATTCTAGGCTATGCATTCTTAACTGCTTTAGTGAATTTTCACCCCAGTCCCTAACTAGTGCAAAATGGTTTTTGATGGCATATGTTATCTAACTGAAAGTACTGTATTTGCTGGTGTGTTAGATGCACCAGCATATAAGACACACCCCACTTTTCAAGGGGTATTTTTCAGGAAAAAATTTTTTAGTACTCTGGTGAGCAAAATGCACAGGAGAGGAGGAGAAGGTAAGAAGAAACTATAGAAACATCTATCTATGCTCCTATAGATCAAAGCTTCCGCTACCTCCTCTCTTCTTGTTTTGCCTCTCTTCTTGTTTTGCCTCTACCTTCCCTATGTTTTTAATGTTACCATATTTGCTGGCATATAAGATGCACCCCATTTTCAGTGGGTATTTTTTAGGGGAAAAGGTGCATCTTATATGCCAACAAATACGGTAAGCATTCCAGATGTGCAGCATCAAAAAGACTAGACACAGATGATGTACCTATTGGTTAGAAACTCATTGGGAGACATATTTGTTCTGGAACAACTCTCCCAAAGCCCACTTTTAAAGGAACACAGACTTCTCTGCAACATGGCCAGTACCATGGAGAATGGAAGACCAGCAAAGACATGTCCAGCTATTTTTCTGTAGCTGGATGCTCTGCAACAGACTTCTAGCATCACTAAGAGGATGCCAGTCATCATTTTCTGAACATATTAATTACACTGCAAGCCACTGAAACTATGTCTCTTCATGGAGGATTATTTTGCATTTTTCAAAGCAGGAGGAATCATTCAACCACTGAAATTCTCCAAGAGAATGAAGAAGACACTTCATTGTGAAAGCCTGAACAAAAAAAAAACTGGTAGCAACAGGAACCTGACCAGGAGCCACTATTTAATGGAATGGAAGCTTCTTTGTTTTATCCCACTTCAGCTTTGTCTCTGGAGCACCACAGTCATCTGAATATCAAGGTTTTATTAATTCAAAAGATGATCATTTGGATCATCATTTGAACTGCGTAAACTGGATGGCCATCTGTCAGGAGTGCTTTGAGGGTGTTCCTGCATGGCAGGGGGTTGGACTGGATGGCCCGTGTGGTCTCTTCCAACTCTACATTTCTATGATTCTATGACCTTGTCTGTGCAAAATATTGTGTTACCATATTGTTTTGAAGGTCTAGAAGATCTGCTTGAAAGATGGAATAAGTCCACAGATACATTGTATGGAGGAGGGATTGATAATTCCTGCAAATCTACTGCCTTGGAATGGGCCACGTTAAGTGCATAGCATGCCTTAAAAATGTCAATCAAATTTAAAAGAACAGATCCTATTCTCCATGACAAACGTCATACAATTTCTCCTTGTTACCAGAATTTCCTGCCATTATTGATGTATCAATTAATTTAAAGCAGTGTAAAATATTTTGAAGAATTATTCTCTAATGCTTAGAGGTTTCAGCATTTTTATGTTTTTGAAATGTGGTCTTTGTGCCTTCTTCATAAATTAAGGGTGAGATTAAAAAAACAAGACCCATGTCTTGTTTTTTAGGCAGATGGTTATGTCCCATTAAAAGGGTCCGTGAGCAAAAATGAATGTCAAATGTGGATGGAATTGACCACTTGCTTTCTGTGTGCATTTAATTTGAGCCTTGAAAGCTTCCAACTGAAGCCTGAACAAAGCAAGGGCAAATGCCATGCTGCAGTAGTTAACTTGGATGGTCCAAGACTGAAAGCTCTGAGAGCAAGTTCATTTTCCTATAAAATGCCAGTGATTTGTTACACCAAGCAAAGACCTCATTAATCTGAGGACAATATTGTTGCACATGAGCCCTTGACTTCCAGATTTCACCGTTGTTACTCTACAGCATAATTGTTGTGGCCTGAACTAGTTCCATGCAAGCATCTCTCTTTGCAGAATTAAGAGTGTGTGGAGAGGAAGTAGGGGATAAGTGATGATCTTCCAGGATTTTGAACAGCACAGCTTGTGAAAATGGAGCAGGCACCTTGGTGGGTAACAGACAGTAATGGAGGGAGCATGTAAGTTTCTCCCTGCTTGCTTTTCACACACTCTTAAATCCACAAGAAACACTTGGATAGATCTTCTGCCAGTGGTGTAATCACATGTATAAACATGGGAGGTATTTTCTTAAACAGTGACCCATGGAGCCAAAAATGAGATTCTTCCAAGTACAGTTGTCCCTCCACTTTTGCGAGGGTTCAGGGTTCAGAAACCAAAAACCACAAATAACTCCCCCTACTCCCCATCCCATTCCCTTCTGGGTCTCCCCCCATCCTGTTCCCATGCAAAAGGGAAGGGAATGGGGGGCAAGGGAAAGCTCACACCAGCCTCCCTTTCTCCCTCCAGAGTTCCCCCTGCCATTCCAATAATTTTGCCCTTGTGCTGGAAACTCACGCAAGCCTTCCCCCCTCCATTCCTTTCTGTTTTGCCTCAGCACGAGTTCTCTGTGCTAGGGCAAAATGCATAGAATAGCAGGAGAACTCCAGAGAGAGGAAAGGAAAGCTTGTGCAAGCTCTTCCCCACTCCTCTTCCCTTCCATTCTGCACAAGAAGGGAAAGGAGGGGGCTCCTGAGGGGGAAGCTCGCTCAAGCTTTCCTCCTCCCCCTTTCCCTTCTCTTTGTATGAGAAAGGAAAGGAGGGAGCTCTGCAGTGAGGAAAGGAAGGCTTGCACGAGCTTCCTTTCACTCCGCTTTCCCTCCCATTCTGCATAGGAAAGGAAAGGAGGGAACTCTGGAGGCAGGAAAAGAGGCTCACACAAGCTTTCTCCCACCACCCATTCCCTTCCATTTTGCCTTGGTGCACATTCTTTGCAGTGGGGCAAAATGCATGGGAATGAAAGGAGAATGGGGGGAGGCATGCATACTCATGAATAATCAATTTCATGAACATCAAACCCACAAAACTGAAGGGAGAACTGTGACAATCCAGCATTTGATTATTTTGAAAGAATAGAAGGACTTCCAGGGGTCAATGTGCAAACATTTTAGGTCATTTCACAGTACCCGGTAGCTCACATGAGTATCACAGAAGGACAGAGGGCTGAACTGTAGATAGAAGGTTTTTATGTGGTAATAGGCAGTGCAGACTTCATTCTTAGATGCTATATTTGCAGTCCCAGTTCCCATAATTACAGGGATCAGAATTAGCCTTTTATGCACTTGAGATGGGAGCTGTTGGCTATTTGTACACATGGCATATTGGCCATACTGCCTCTCAGAATGCGTAGTCATGCCACTTGGTGTGGCTCCATACTCCCACCCAGGGCAATTTCACTTATTTGCACAAGGTAAGAAATACTCTGGTCCTGTTTTCTAATACAGGTGATTGAAACTGTCAAATAGGTGCAAAACAAGGGCCGGCTGTTCACGTGTCATCTTTCCCTCCTTGTAGGAATGGAAACTGGCTCTCCAGTTAGATCACTAGTGACCTAAAAAGCTTACCTACCATGTGCAGCACGCTGTGGGAAATCAAAAAAGAAATATTTAGTGTATAGCAAATGTTCTGACCAGTGCTGACCAAATGCGATGAAGTATAAAACTTAATTATCACCTGCTGCTGCCAGCAAGAAAACAACTGTAGTCCAGTGCATTGGGAACAACTCCTCCCTAGCCTAAATTAAATGAATGGAAATGGAGGAACCAAGCAATGTTCTTAATGTACTACAGATACCCCCTAGGGGGCGGTACCCTACTCATTTAAATTATACACATACCCTGCAATACCCATGATGCATTTCTGTAAAACAAATTACAGAATTATTGCCATCCAGCCATAGAGTTAATTTAGGAAGAAATCATTTCTTGCTGTAGAGCTAGAAAAAAGGCTGCCAAAATACTCTGTATCTTTAAAGGCAGCAGTTAAACAATTTGGTTTAATTTTATCCTAGAGAACACAATTTCATCACTCCTCTTTCCTGGCCCAGCTATGGAACTACAGAAACCTCATCCAAAGACTAAATGAGAACATTCCAGAGGTCTGGTACTTCAGCTTTGTAATCCCTTGCCACTGGCCATGTTGAGTAGGACTGGTGGGAGTTGACATTCAAAACATCTGAGCACCCAAACATTTTGTTGCAAATGCCATTTGCTCTTTGGAATCAGAGCACAAAACCATAATTTCAGTTGCAAGTCCTGAGTGGAGTAGATTCACTGAATCAATGGGGACTTCACAAGTTACACTTAGGTACATTGCATTGGTTCACTGGGCCTATTCTGGTTGGGAATAATGATTGCAAAACGTAGGCCAAAAAATCCCCACTATAGAGAGAGAGGGGAAGGACATAATACCTATGATCTTAGTCCAAACTTCATCTTTAAATTCCATTTTAAAGATTACCACAATGTTGTGCTTGACATTTTGTTGCCTTCTTAAATCCCCCCTTCCCACAACTTAAAGGATATTCCAGAGAATTTGGCCTGTCTAATAAAAGGTGCTGGATATTGTTAATTGTGCTGAATTTACGGATGTTTATGTTTAACTATGTATTTTAACTTTGTTTTAATTCTTATTTGAGCATTTAATTTGTGTTTTAACTTATGTAATCTATGATTTTTAATTGTTTTTTTAATTCCTGTAAGCTACTTTGAGTCCCAACCAGGAAAAAAGCAGAGCATAAATAACAATGATGATGATGATGATGATGATGATGATGATGATTTGATGATGGTACCACACAGTTTATAACATGTTTGCCCAATGCATGTTCAATCAACTAACACAGTAAACCATCTAATTCAGCTGTGTCTGACCTTTTTTCTCTACTGACTTTAGTTGGCTCATCTGGGGAACTTTGTCAATTGGTTTCATTTTAATGCTTAAGTAAATCACATCTCCAGCAATATACTGTGTCCTCCCAGTAACAAAAACAACAGTGCAAAGTATCAGCACTCTCAAGAGGAAATAAAACATAAAGACGTACTATAACACCAAACATTCAACAAATCTTGTAATGAATTATATAGCAGTGATGCATCAGAATGTTGGAAGCTTAAACTGCAATACTTATGTTTTGAGGACTGCCATACATCTTGAAAAAAAATCTAGATTAAACATTTTATAGTGGCTTTATTTAGTTTATTTCCCACACTTCCTGACAAAGAAGCCAGGGTATCTGACAATATACGTAAAAACAGTGCTATATACATAGCTCATGAATTGAGCAAGGGGTGGAGAACACTTCTCCCCATCATTCTGGAATGAGGCACCCCTATGTTCAGTCCAGAAGCCACCACTGCCAAAACATAAATACTATTAAAATTGTAATTCTGAGATAATAAAGACAAAATATAGTAAAACCAATCTAGTGCTCGCTAGAGGTCCCAAAGGCTCATACAAATAAATGTTTTCAGCTGGTGCCTAAATGACATCAGCAAGGGGTGGGGGACAACCAGATGCTCACCATGAGGGAGTTCCATAGTTTTGATATCACCAGTGAAAGTTCTGCCATAGATGACATTCATCAAAGGCATCATAAGCAGAGCACCTCTAGGTGATCTTAAATCGCAGGTTGGTCAGTACAGAACTCCAATTACTTGGGCCCTCAGCCATTTAAGACTTTATAATTGTACTAGAACATTGAATTAGGCTTAGCCATTCAGTGTAGTGATTTCAAAACTGGTGTAATAAGTTCACTTCTCAGTCCCCTGACAATACATGGGCTGCAGGTTTTTGCATCAGCTGCACCCTTGCAAACACCTTCAAATCAGTTTAGGATAATGATTACAAAGGGTACAATGGCTGCAATACCATTTCAGACTTGCTAGCAAACAACGTGCATACAGCCATTATGAATTATAAAAATTTCATTTTTTTATTATTCTGATAACCTAGAGCTATTCATTTTCTATACATGCTTAGTGTAAACATGTCTAGTGGATCCCTATGTAGGAAGACAGAGTTGAAATGTGTTATGTTCAGATGCAGGTGCTCTTATCCTCTAAAGGACTTTGGTACTAATTAATGAATAATTTCATAAACTGAGCTAAATAACTTGTTTAAGTGCATAGCATTCTCAACAGGCACTGGTAAAATAGAAAATTATTTTAGCGTAATAATGCAGAAACTGCAGTCACAGGACTTTTGCTATATGACACTTCTTCGTGGTCTCTGTGCCTTCACACACTAGGAGCTTTCGCGCGTGTGCGGTAGCGTTCAGAAGATTCTAGAGCTTAGCAGCTTGGCGGGAACCCCTCCCCCATGCCGGTACTGCGCATGCTCCTCCCGCAGAGCAACGGTCTCTCCTCAGTTCTTTCTCATCCGCCGTTGCGAACGGAAGGATCTTGCTTCTTTGCTTGCTTCTTTCGGATTTGCTTGGCTTTACCAACTGTTTTGGACTGGTTTTTCGATTTACCCCTTGGATTTCGGACTTATTTCTGGTAATTGGACCCTTCTTCCCCCTATCTTCGTCGTCTTTCTTCGTTCTCTGCTATTCTTCGTCTTTCTGTCTCTTCTCCTTTCTGTGTCAGCACTCTTTAAAAAGTGCATGACCTGCGGACGGAAGGTCACTCTAAACGACAACCACTCCCAGTGTCTTTTCTGTCTGGGCGAGACCCATAACACCTGGTCTTGCCCAACCTGCCGTGAGTTCACCTCCCAGACCCTTAGAAACCAGGCGTTGTGCCTTAAGTCCTACTGCTGGGAGCAGTCTCTGAGGACAAGGGAGGAACCACCACGTGCGATGGCTGAGACATCGGGAGCGGGAGCGACCTTGTCTTCTACAGCATCGGCAGCTGCCGTTCTGCCCGTAGCGTCGGTACCGGGCTCGGCATCGGCGTTGAAGACTCCGATCTCCGCTCTTCCAAGGACCCCAAAGTTGTCGGAGGCGGCCAAGACATCTAAAGGGACCTCATCGACTTCTAAAGCCTCTGATCCATCGAGGCCTCTGACCACGGCGCAGAAGAAGTGGCCTGCTTCTGACGCCACAAAGGAGAAGGAAAAGGAGAAGAAGAAGAGACGGAAGGAGAAGCGGTGCTCTCCACCTCGGGAGACACGCCCTCCCATTCCACCGCCGAGCCAGCTCCCTGAAGAGCTGAGGGAGCTGTCGGAGCCAGAAGAGGCTATCTGACCAGGAGCAAGCCGTGGAGGCTCTGCCCTCAGAGGAACCGCCTGTCCTACAGGCGGTTGAGCCGTCGCTGAGGTTCGGTCGACCGCCAGGAGGAGGTGATGGAGCACCACCGGCCCTCGCCCAGGCACCACTCGGCCTCAGGCAGAAGTGACTCCTTCTCTCCTAAGAGACGGGCCCGGCCACCATCACCTCGGCACCGAGAAGTGCGAGATGAGCCTACACACTCTCGCCACTCTTCTGAGTCCCTCTACATCTCTGCCTCGTACATCGCTAGGCGTGAGCCGGAGTGGAGGGAGTACCCGGCGTCGTACTGATCCCATTCACCATCCTATCAGGATTGGTACCACCCTGACGCCAGACTCTGGGTGCCTCGCAGGCATTCCCGCTCACCGACTAGGGAGTGTCGGTATGAGCGATCCCGGAGCCGCTCTCCCTCTCTGCGCTATCGGAGGTCACGCTATTGGAGGTCACAAGTGCCATCGCCACGTTATAGGGCACCCCCGAGGGTGATGTCGACTGCCATGCGCCCTGTGCAAACAACAGCTGCACGTGCACCGCGACCGACCACAACCGTGACCCAAGTGGCTAAGTCAGTCCGGTCCACCATCATCCCGATCGCATACTCGGTGGCTGCCTGCCCGGCCACAGTGACCACCACCACGTCTCTGCCACCACCGGCAGCGTTGGAGACTCCCTCGGTACCTGTTCAGAAGTCTCCTCGATGTGCATCCAGGCAGAGGTCCCCAGAAGGGTCTCCGGATAGGTCCCCTACCCCGTCTTCTCAGTTGTATGATTCGGAGACGGAGTCGGAGGACTCAACCCCGGCGTCTCATGAGTTGCCTCCCCAGGGTTTGGCGAGCCAGTCCCGGAGTCGACGCCTGAGGACATCCAGCAGTTCTCAGCCATTCTCCTCCAGATGGCGGCAACCTTGGGCCTTAAAGTTGCAGAGCCAGAACCAGAGAAAGAGGACCCGGTCTTCCAGTACGTGGAATCCCGGCAGCCGTCCACCGCTCCGATTCCCGTACTCCTGAAGATTATGAAGGCCATCAAACAACCTTGGGCCAAGCCGGCATCCGCCCAGCCTATTTCTCATCGGCTGGAGCACATCTACTGGACGCAGAAGGAGCCGTCCGGTACCGAACTCCATTGTCGTGGAATCGGCCCAGACAAAGGGGGGCAACAGGACACATACTACACCGTTGGACCGTGAGGGACGTAAGTTGGACACCTTCGGCAGGAGATTTTACACCGCCTCCTCGCTGATTACCAGGGTGTCCAACACCCAGGCCTGCCTCGCGGCCTACTTCCGCAACATTCTGGACCGGTTTGCTCCCCTCTTGGCCACCCTACAGGAGGACAACCGCCCGGCCGCTGGTCAACTTCTGAACAAAGCCGTGGCAATCGCAAACCAACAAATCATCTCCTCGAAACACACCGTGGAGGTTGCTTCGAGGGTGATGGTCGGTTCAGTCATCTCGCGCCAACACGCCTCGTCCGGTCTGCAGGAGGACAGCCGGCGGAGGATTGAGGATCTCCCATTTGACGGGCAAGGTCTGTTCAACTCTGCGACCAACGAGACCATGGACTCCATCGTCAAGGCCTGACTAACGGCCAAGAAGATGGGGTTCAAACAGCCATCCCAGGTCCGTCAATCCGCGGCCCCGTGCCTGTCTTGGCGCAGGTCCTCAGTTTCCTCCTTCCAGCGACCCACACACTCCAGTCAGTCGCACCCATCGACAGCCTCCTCGACATGAAGGTCCTTCAGACGACGCCCGGCCTCGTCGTCAGAAGAAGCCTTCATCCGAGGCGAAGTCCCGCTTTTGAGGAACTTCGCAGGTCGCCACTGCTTCCAACCTTCAGCCTGCCAGCAGCCCTTCGAGATCAGCCAGGCCTGGCAAGACACCTCGAAGCATGGCGTCATGTCACCATGGACTCTTGAGTACTTTCCAATGTCCGTCTTGGCTACGCCATAGAATTTCAAGATATTCCACCACGAGGTGTCTTCCCTTCTACTCCGGCCAGCCCGGCTCTGCTGGAAGAGATCCAGTCCCTCCTTCAAAAGGGAGCGATCAAGGCACTTCCGTCTTCAGCCAGCAACACCGGCTTCTTCTCCCGGTACTTCACGGTACCGAAGGCAGACGGAACCTTGCGACCCATCCTGGACCTCAGGGGTGTGAACGACTACATCCGCCCCAGAAAGTTCAAGATGGTGACGCTAACTTCGATCCTGCCATTCCTTCGCCGAGGGGACTGGTTCGCCTCCATCGATCTCAGGGACGCTTATTTTCACATTGCCATTCGCCCGCAGCACAGACGGTACCTACGCTTCGTGGTCAACGGCACCTGTTATCAGTACAGGGTGCTGCCGTTCGGACTCTCAACCACACCCAGGGTCTTCACCAAATGCATGGCCCTGGTGGTATCGTACCTGTGGACAAAGGGTGTCTCCATCTATCCCTACCTGGACAATTGGCTGTTGGTGGCACCCTGCAGACAGAAAATTTACAACGGCATCCACCGGACTCTGACACTTCTGACCCGTCTCGGGCTCCGGGTCAATCCGAAGAAGTCCCACCTCGAGCCGGCGAGGGTGCTCGACTTCATCGGTGCGACGCTAGATTTGTTATCGGTCAGGGCCTACCTGCCGATGGAGCGGGCACGAACGCTGCATCAAGCTGTGTCGGCTGCCGACAACACACCAATGCTGTCGGCCAGGAGGATCCAGCAGCTCCTCGGTTACATGGCTTCCACCACCACCCTTACCTACCTCTCCAGGCTCCGGGAGAGACCACTCCAGCATTGGTTCGTCCGAGCTTTCAACCCACTACGGGATGACCAAGGACTGTGGCTCCAGCTCCCTTCGCAAGTTCGACCGTCCCTCCTGTGGTGGCAGTCTTATGACCACCTCCTGTCGGGGTTGCCCTTTCGAGAGCAAGCCCCGCAGATCACAGTGACCACAGATGCCTCCCTCCACGGGTGGGAGCCCACTGCGATGAACTCAGAGTCCGGGGCCGTTAGATGCGCGACGAGACCATCCTTCACATCAACGCTCTCAAGCTGCTTGCTATCTAGCTGCTTGCTATCTTCAAAGCTCTCAGGGTGTTTCGCCATCTCGTAACGGGCCGAACAGTGCTGATCCTCACGGACAACACGACGGCGGTCTGCTACATCAACAGGCAAGGAGGGACTCATTCGACCACCCTCCTCAACATCGCCGTCGACCTTTGGAACTGGTGCGTTCCGCTGAAGATCCATCTGGTTGCTGTTCACCTGGCCGGGCAGGAGAACACCACAGCAGACGCCCTCAGCAAGGACACCTCTTGCCATCACGAGTGGTCCCTCTCCAGCAGGGCGTTCCAAGTGATCCGAGACCGCTGGGGCGAGCCGACCATCAACCTCTTTGCAACCAGCGAGTACGCGAAGTGCCATCACTTCTGTTCCAGGGCTGGCCACGATCGGAACTCCATCGGGGATGCTTTCCAATTCAGGTGGAACGACGGGTTCCTCTATGCATTCCTGCTGTTTCCCCTCCTCGGTCGAGTGATAGCCAAGATCCTCGCTGACCGAGCGGACGTTGTCCTAGTGGCCCCATACTGGCCGTGGCAGCACTGGTTCGCGCCCTTGCTCGAGGTGACGCGTGACCGGCTCCTGAGGCTTCCGTTGACGCCGGACCTGCTGTCCCATTCCGACGGCCATGTACTCCATCCAGACCTGCCGCTCTTGGCCCTCCATGCCTGGAGGATATTGCCATAGCCGACCCCATCATTGGCAACGTCTTGACAGCAGCTAGGAGGACGTCGATGCTTTTGCTGAAGAGAGGGGGAGCCAGTATCGCCTGTCAACCTGCCTACCATTCTCCACTTCTTGCTACATCTTCAACAGCAGGGCCTTGCCTTCCTGTCCTTGAAGGTGTACCTCGCCGCTATCATGACGTATCAACCGCCACGATCACCATCGGCGGCGCTCTTCAGGGACGATACCGTCAAGTGGTTCTTGAAGGGCCTACAGCACCTGTACCCACCGGTATCGCCGCTGCTACCGCCATGGTCTCTATCTCTCATGCTGTCACAACTGACGAGACCGCCCTTTGAGCCCATGGCGACTGCTGACGACAGGCTGCTTACGATTAAGACTGCCTTCCTAGTGGCTGTCACCTCGGCCAGGCGAGCGGGAGAGCTGACAGTACTATGGACCGACGAGCCCTATCTCGTCTTCCACAGGGAGAAAGTGGTCCTTCAGCCTGACATTTCTTTCCAAAGGTAGTGTCCGGTTTCCATCTCAGCCAGGACATCTTGCTGACCTTCCTGAACCCGATGACACCGTTGGAACGGTCCCTCCATTCCTTGGATGTGCGTCAGGCTTTGGCTTTTTATAAGGACAAGACTGCTTCCTTCAGACAGACTCCGCACCTGTTTGTGTGCTATGGCAGGCGTCGAAGGGGCCGCAAGGTGTCCACCCAGCGTTTCTCCAAATGGGTGGCACAGACTATACAGCTAGCGTATGAGCTCGCCAAGGAGACTCCGCCAGCCTTCCTTCGGGCTCATTCCACCAGAGCTGTGGCAACATCTGCTGCCCTCCTGAGAGCAGTTGACCTCCATGAACTCTGCCGTGTGGCGACCTGGTCTCAACCATCGACCTTCGTGCGCCACTACAGGCTCGACTGCCGGTCTCGCAGGGATGCTCGGTTTGGACGTGAGGTGCTTGCTTCCGTTCTCTAGGACCTGACCCACCATCCAACCGGTAAGCTATACAGTCTCCTAGTGTGTGAAGGCACAGAGACCACGAAGAAGAAGAAGAGGTTGCTCACCTGTAACTGTAGTTCTTCGAGTGGTCATCTGTGCCGTCACACACACCTGCCCTGCCTTCCCCTCTTTTTCAGGTCCCTGTATGTTCTACGGAGGACTACAGAACTGAGGAGAGACCGTTGCTCGGCGGGAGGAGCATGCACAGTACTGGCATGGGGGAGGGGTTCCCGCCAAGCTGCTAAGCTCTAGAATCTTCCGAACACTACCGCGCACGCGCGAAAGCTCCTAGTGTGTGAAGGCACAGATGACCACTCGAAGAACTACAGTTACAGGTAAGCAACCTGTTCTAATAATAAATAAGATCCAGTTTTGTTTTCTACTTCAACAAGCACTAGAAACAACGTTCATACATTTTTTTCCTGTGTCTTCATGCCAATAAGATTTCTCCTGAGTAAATGTAAAGGGCATTTCCACCCCAAGATGTTTATGCTTTGGCTAACATTTAACTTTGTATTTAGCAGAGAAGCACGATTGGTGATATAATGTGAAAATACAAATTGGTCGAGTCAACTTAGCAAACAGGTTTATCAGAAACTGAGTAAACATGCGGACTTGGTCTACAAAAGCTGCCAGGCAAATAATTTAAATACATCATGAAAGTGACCTGCAGTTTACACAAAGTGGCAAAACCGTGAAAACAAAAAGAGAATCCCCCACCAGACTGACAGTGCGAGGCATGATCCACAACATAGCAAAGCATCACACACTTGTATAGTACAGTACATAAAATACAGTGAAAACTCAGCTTCAATTATGCCTAGAGTAAGAGCCACTAGGAAATTGTCCTTGCTGAACAACTTTTGATCGTTTATGAGGATGTGGTGGCTTGCACTGAAGAAAAGCTGCTGCCTTCGAGACTTTGGGAAGAACATTCTTTCAATACTTCCATAGAACTGGTAGCAAGGTCCAAACTTTGGGAGGAAATCTTCCTGTACCCACCTGTAGAACTGATGGCATCCAGTGTTTTGGAAGAATTGCTAGAGCTGACACTAGCATCTCTTATGACTATTTCCTGCAGGGTATCAAATGTTAATGGAATAAAGCCTTCACTGTCTGCAGTGAGAACAATCCAGGATAAATCTGTTAAAGATATTAGATATAGAAAGTTTTTCAGAAATGGATTTTTTCCCAATTATAAATGTTAGGTAAGCTGACAATCCTGCCTTTCTATGCATGAAATTAAGTTTAACAAAACCAAACCAAACAGCTATATATTTATCGTACAAGAAACTGTTAGCTAGCGCACAAAACTATACCCATTTCACAGGCTTTTTTTAAAATTAACATTGCCCATGGCAGTCTTCCTCAATCTAGCACCTTTTAGATGAGTCTGACAACCACTCCTACCATCCTCAGCCAGCATGAGGTTTGCTGAAATGATAAGCACTACAGATCAATACATCAGGAGGGTGCAAGGAGTGAGAAGGCTGAGATAATGAATACAACTTGACGTAATTTTAGGTAACAGGCCAAATGAGTTTCTATCAAGCTAAATTCCTGTGATATCTCATACACTTTTAGAATCAAACACTGCTTTTAAAATACTGGAGTTGGACCCTCTACATGAATGTAGCTAGTACAAGCTAGCCATACATGGGGATTACCTAATTCATTCCAGGGGAGGAAAAACAAATTCCAATACGACATCCAGTAACTGATGATGACTAATGACTGACAGCCACTAGGCTGGTTTGTCCGGGTCTACTTTGCTGAGGCACCAGCAGCAGTACGCTTACACAAGATGGAGGCTGGTTGCCCAAGGCTAAAACATTTCTTTACTGATTATATGTATATTTCTTTGCTGAAATCTACATCTCATAAATCTTAAGCTGGGCTGTAAAAATCAAAACAGAAAAAATATTATGAAAAATAATTTCATAGAGAACATTATCAAGTGCTGTCAAATTGCCACGAAATTTTAGGAATTCTTGGAATAATGTTGGTCTCAAGGTGAGCAGGCCTTTGACTCTTCACTCTTCAACCTCTGTGTCATTTTTCTTTGGAATTCTTGCCTTTATATATCTTATCTGCTGAAGGCCCTCTTTTCTTTAGTTCTATTTAACTCTAACCTATTGCTACTAATTGCTATAAGCAATTGAACATATGCTGGACTAGTAGCCACCAGTAGCTTTATCTGCAATGAACTGGTGGAGAGACTATATTGCTTTCTCTAACAACATAACAAAAACACTGTGTAGAGATTATGTTGCCTAAATATCCTAAAGAAACCAGAACCTGTCTGATCTTGGAAGCTAAGCAGGGTCAGCCCTGGTTAGTAGTTGGCTGTGCAATAGTCAATGAATATTAGATGCCACAGGCTGCATTTCAGAAGACAGAAGAGGCAAAACCACCTCTGAGTATTCGTTGCCTGTGAAAGCCCTGTGAGACTCACAGGGGGTTGCCATAAGTCAACAGACAACATGAAGACACAAAAAACACACAGGCACAGATTATGTTACTTCACATAATAAAGAGCTTGAGCTCTCCCAGCTTTCCTAAGTCCCACAGTGTCATTCAGTTTTACTTCCAGACAGTAATTATTTTGGTTGTTGCTTACCTTTGAATGTCCGCATTAATTTCTGATTGTTTGCTTCCCTCCCTTCCTTACTTTTGGAGTCTTTGCCCATTTTTATACCATGCTAGTTGGAAACCATGCAACTAGGTTTAAGAATGCATGTGGGAATTGATGTAACTGCTGCTGAAGTCACAGCATGACCTACGGTTCCCTGAAGCAAGTAAAAGCAGCAAATTCCCTCTATGCCATTCCACAGAGGCATACAGATCCTCTCGCTTAGCTGAAAACTCACAGGTTTCCAAAGAACACTGCAGCTCAGCCTTCCAACAGTATCTCCCCTTGACTGTAAAGGTAAAAGAGGGATAGGGAAGCAAGCTGTGTATGCTACCTGGAGCTTTGGGGGAAAAAAGTGCAGTACAAGTCTAAAAGGTGCAGTATAAGTCTAATACCCACACTCACAAAGCAGTTCAAGAGGAATAGTCAGGTAGACTCACAAACAAATCGGTATAGAATATAATAGTACATGAGGAGGGACCTTCGGGATTAGAGCAAAGCCTGGCTCAGCATTCTGTTCTTGCAGTGGCCAACCAGGAAGCCTGTGAAAAGCCCACAAACAGGACATGAGGGCAACAGTACCCTTCTGCTCCTACCTCATAACAACTACAATTCAGAGGCATGCTGTCTCCAATACAGATAGCCACCATGACTAGTTGCCATTGGTGGCCTTATCTGCTATGAACTAGTCTAATTCCCTATTAAAGTTGACCAAACTGGCAGCCACTGCTACACCTTGCAGTAGCAAATTCCCCAGTTCAACTATGCACTGGGTGACCAAGGGCAGCAAACAACTTTTTCTGACCTTCTCCCACCAAAAAGTGTTTGGTGCCACCAGCTTGTATGTTTAATGGTGATCAAATAGCCAGTTCTAAATGCTTGGTTCTGCTGGTACTTTCTGCAGTGGTCCTGTTAGTATTCCAAAAGACATACATTACCAAACTGTAAAACTATTATTGGATTAGAGCAGTAGACACCAGTTAGCAGTGATTCGGTACTACTCATATTTTACATCAACACTGGGCTTCATGCATTACAAGTAATTTTAGGAACTGCTTGAGATGCAGTTCTTACTAGTGGTTCCATTTACTGGTTATGTAACACTATGTGGCAAGCGACATCATGAGAAGATTGCAGCTTACAACCAGGTGAACCTTTAATCTTTCTGCTTAATGCCTTATTTGAACTCAACTTAAGGCCAATACCAGGCAAGACTTTCAAAATATCTCTGTGAGCACAAGTGTGCATATGTAACACATCATATACACATTAGGAAGTCATACTAAAATTGTACTAACAGGATTAGCCTATGTTGCACCTTAAAAGATTTGTTCTCATAATCTAATAATGTGGAATAAACCTAAAAACATCTTTTTATAGTAATAATGTTATAGTATAGCAATAATGTTTAACCAAGTGGTAGAACATTTTCTTACATTATTCCAAACACCATTTGTTACTTCACATGTTTGCACCTAATAAAATCATGTTTAAAACTTCAAACCACTGAAGACAGACTGGATGTTGCTGAATTTGCCACATACTGTTTCTTCTGTACTGTATTCCTATGTACTGCTAACTTGCAAATGCTGGCATAGAGTGATTTTTTTTTTTTTTTGAGGAAAGTGAAAATAAAACCTCTTCCAATTAGGGGGCTGCAAAAATAGCAGAAGCTACTGGTAGACCTCAGAGCCCAGAGACAATCAGGAACAAAAATACAAAGCTGCCAAATGAGGAGTCTTGTAGAGATCACTCTGTTGTCAGAAGCTATCTTTACCCTCGAAGGTGAGTCTGGTTTTTTTCACTGCTTGGGTTGGGAAGCCTATCAAGGACAACACAAAACTGAACTATAGATTCTACTTTGTTGTTCACTAGAATACCAAGATCCATCTATCAAAACCTATCCATCTTTCTTCTCTGGACTAAAAGCACCCAGCCTTTCAACCATTCCTTGGAAGAGTGGGCATAATCCATTTTGTCAATGTGGCCTTCCTAAAATGTGGTGTCTAGCACCAGACACAATACTTCAGATGCAATCTGACAAGGACATAAGAGAGTGGAACTATAATTTCTCATGAGCTGGGCTCCATTTACAATTACAGTCCTATGAGTCTACTTTAACTGGTATACTTCTATCCTATGGAATCCTGGGTTTTGCAATTTAGGGAGAGGTACTCATAATTTTTAACCAAAAAGTTCTAATGCCTCACGAAACTATAAACTGCAGGATTCCATAATATGCAGCCATAGCAATTAAGCAGGAATCATTGTGCTATCTACCTCTCTATAACTGCTGTGTGAATGGACTCTGGACATTGTTTTCACTGAAGTAGTAATTCAAATGCCTAAGTCTGATATAACCTAAATGTATTTTTGATACATTTATCTGATAAATGTATTTCTGAAAAGCACAAACTCTACATAGGAATCAAATAAAAGTTTCTGGTACCCTCATATCTTATGAACAATAATGTAAAAGAAATACTTGGAAACTTCTTATCTGAATTTTGCAAGAAATCAAACTGACACACATAGCAAAATAAAAAGTACATTTTTTAAGTTGGCATGTTACCCTCTTTTGGATCAACCATACTTTCACTTTGACTTCTGACAAACAAAACTTACCATGCTGCATTTCAATGAGACACAGATTGAAAATTTGCTGAATGACACTTAAACGAAGTTTGCCATCACAGAGGATAATAGCTCGCTTTTCAGGTATAATAATTCCAGAAGACTCCTTCTGTTATTTAAAGAACAAAACATTTCAGGACTAGTACATTCATGACAGTTTTCTTTCATTCTGTTCTCATACAACCAGCTCCAACAAGACTGACCTTGCTGCCCAGAACCTTGCTGGATGGGTTTACTTCATAACAGTCCTACATTGGGTTGAAAACCTTCAAACATATCCAATCACTGGGGCTGCATGAAGGGAGACACTTGCAGGACTAAACCTCAATATATCAGATCACCATGTGTTCAGCCTCTGCTAGGGCCAGGGGTGAGAAAAAAGAATCTAAACTATCATTTTGTTTTTCTGCTTCTAAAAGAAATTTCTATCTATCAGAGGAGTTGGTAGATTTCAGGCTTCCAGGATCTGCTTTATTTTTTACTGGAACCTGAGCTCCACCAGCTGGACCTTGTTGCAAAAGACACACACTTAGAACTTCTGAATTCATTTTGAGTAAGAGGGTCGACTGAGGGTTGCAGTCCTTCCTTCCAATTCCTCTCCTCAGTAAACCCAAGCCACCCTCCTTTCAACAATATGATTTACAGCAGCGTCTGCATGGAAGCTTTTAGTCACTGTTAAAGTGAAATACCTGGGAATACAAAATCCTGCAGATCTACTGCAGATCACCTATATCAATGCTGGGAAACATCTCTTCTGTCACTTCTGTGGCTCCCACCACAAACTTTGCTTCCATGCCACTGAATTTCAGTGCCACAGAAGTGGGGGAAAAACACTTTCATTTTAAAAGAAACTACAGAGAATTCAAACCTTGATTTCAGGCCAATGTGCACTACTGGAAGCGATGCCTGCCTTTAAAAACAGGATATATGCATCCCGCTACCCTTGTTTCGAAGAGAACATGCAGAGATTTTTAGGTACCTCACAGAGATTTTTAGGTACCTCATAGAAATTCAGCAACACAGCAGATCAACTGTGACAGCAGCAGCAAGGTATCTTGCAGCCACCACGGTTTTTTGTTTGTAATCTAACTGTACTACAACCACCAGAAGATCCTCAGTGCTCCAGATCTACCTTCTGCCTGCCTCTGATCTCTGAAATAGATGTATGTAATCTGCAACCTGAGTGCAAGAAACTGCTGGTCAGTGCAAGAAATAATACATACAACAAGAGTCATATATTTTTATTCTATTCTTCCTCCAAAGTGCTCAGCTCAGCAAATAGGGTCCTTTCCCCTGCATACTTTCAATCTCATCCTGATAAAAACAATTCTGAAAGTAAGATAGACTGAGATAATGCCTGGCCCAAGGCAATCTAGTAAGCCTTATAACTGAGGAGATCTAAACTTGGGTTTCCCTAGTTTCAAGTTTGCCCTGCTAACCAGCGTATTAGGCTCTTAGTATGTACTCCTGAAACTCCTGAGCCAGATAACTTTTCTAGACTACATCTAAGACTCTGTCACACAGCCAACCCTTTATTTTGCATGCATAAGAATTCTAAGCCCCCAAGCACATTACTGCTTCCCCTGTTTCACCTCTGCCTTTTGGGCTTTCTACCAGAACAGCCTTAAAGAGCTAGATAGGGGCAGGGAAATCATTTTTCTCTTTTCAGTAGTTCTGAGCCAAACCAGACACCTTTCCAAAGGTGCATTTTTATGTGAAGGAAGAGTAACCATATTTCAAGCATAGCTAGTAAGCAGAATATCCATGAAGGCATACACTTTTCATCTGGAACTTACCTGGTAAATGATATTAACAAAAGAGGGTTCGCGAGAAGATGGGTATCGTGGAACAGTTTTCTTCCCAGACTTCAGAAGTTCTGTCACTTCAAAAAGTTGATGCTGCAGTTCTGTAAAGCTACTGCACAGTCTTTCCAGATTTTTAGAGATATAACTGGCTTCTTTGTCACTGCGCAGTAAGTTCGTTTTTGAGGCATTTGGAATTTCATGAGAACTGTGGAGTGGCTTGTTTTGTGAAATGGATACATTTGACACTCCTGAAGAGGATTCAAGTCCTTGAAGAACCAATGAACGATTTGTTGGCTCAATATCTAAAGTTTCCAGGGCCTGAGGGAAGTCCTTGGGAATCTTCTTCTCCTTGGAGTCAACCATACTCATGGACAGGTTTTGCTCAGTTGCAGGGCTCTTTATTTCTTCTATGAGTTTTCTTCTATTTCTAGGAGACTGAAGAGCAGTGCAACCTGGAAGCAGCAAACCGTCTCTCAGGGGGTGAGTGTCTGAAGTATGTGTTTCTATGGTCTCTCTTTTCACAGGTACATTTGTGAAGCAAACCTGCGTAGCACCCGAAAGTGTAGAGGAACCTTCTTTGCCTACAATCTCTTTGATCATCAAGCGGAGAATGTATTTGTCTGAGCGTGAGGATGGAAGAAAAGCCGGGTCTGTTAACTTCTGTTTTCCAACCAATATCAGCAAGAGCTTATCCGTGAGGAAACATAATCCCTTAGGCCTCTCGCTTTTCTCCAGCTGAATCTGCTGAATGTTTGGCAAATGAGATGAGGTTAAAGAGTAAACTAAAATTAGATTACAAGTGTTGGAGGCTACAGCAACAGTCTGAGTTTTTACGTCAAAAGTCATTATATCAGGGACCAGAATTCCTGGGATGCTGACCTTTTTGGTAGCTGTCACTTTTCTTTCAAATGTCACCAAGACCAGGTGTGAGGCATCTTGGCCACTTCCAGTGAGGTAATCCTTGGATTTCAGATGAATGAGAGGACTATTATCAGATCGCTGTTTGTTTGAAGACAGATGGGTCAGATCCACAGGGGAAGATGCTGAAGTTGTAACTGACCCAGATTTTTCTTGGTCTGGCAGCTTTTTCCCACCTTCCACAAAGTGTTCTTCCTCACAGCTCAATGAGGTAGTTTGGGAGGGAACAGAGTTTCCCACAACCTCAGCTGGGATCTCAAAAGAAATGCCGGCATTTAAAGTACATATTTTATCTAATGGAAGCTCAGTAGCAACAGCCAC
Organism: Ctenosaura bakeri; assembly: GCA_948474755.1. NCBI lineage: Eukaryota > Metazoa > Chordata > Lepidosauria > Squamata > Iguanidae > Ctenosaura > Ctenosaura bakeri. Next base: position 743,690 of record CAOLHI010000203.1, read on the forward strand.
TTGAGAATTCAAGGTGGCTTCAATAGCACAGATGTAGCCCCCCACATCAAATACTGGGCAAAAAGAGCATGCACACAATGTTTTCTGATCATCATCCCAAATATAGGAATGGAGGGCACTGCCTATCCCCACCACCAAACGGTTGCCTTCCTCAGTCCAACATGCACAATGGATCAGACCAGTGCCTTTAATATCCGCTTTGATCCTGGAACTGTTGAGCCGAACTGAATGCAGGACTGAAGTGTCCCGTGTTGTTAATACAGCCAAGATTTCTTTGTTTGGATGCCACACACATCCCTGTGGAAGTATCGGGAACAACTCACTAATTTCACTAATTTGATAAACCATCAGCTTGTTTCTTTCAGAAACACTATAACAAAGTTGCCACATGGTGATGTGCTTTTTATGCTGAATAGCAAGAAGAGCAGGGAGATCAGAAGCACAAGACGGACCCCAGTGAAGTCCATGAACATGTTCAAACTGACCAACGACATTTGAGTTGCCAAATTGGGGCTCTCCATTATGTAGGTATAAAGATGTCAGTATCACTTGCTTTCCATCTGTCCAAGCAATTCCGTGCACTGGATGAATGGCCTGATATAAGGCATTGAGGCCAGTTCGTAGCAATTTTCCTTTCCCCAGCTCCATGGTTAAGCTCTAGTGGAATACAGCTGTAAAGAAAATAAACATAGTTTTATATTTTTCTTCCCCCCTCCTCTAATTTGGTCTTCTACCATACACTGCTGCAAAACACAAAACAAGCAAAAGTGGATCATACAAAGCAGCTAATGAGACATGTACAGTCTCTGTTCTCTCTGCTGTTGCAAATCACCTAGATGCAAACTGCTGACTATAACTGGAAGGAGAATACTGGGCTAAACGGATCTTTGGCTTTTTCCAACATGCTCTTCTTACATTTTTCTGTGAAGTACTTACCTTTGAGTTCATAAGTACTACAGTGAAGCATACATCAAATGGATGATTAACAAGCACCAGCTAAAAAGGCTCAGCTAATGAGACAGAAATGCAAGTTTCCCCTTGTGCTCCTCAAACTGCATACTGTCCACAAGTGCCCATACAAACAGCTATAACATATAACAGCCAAATCAAAAGTTGGTCCATCATTATAAAATACCTACCAGATGGATTCAGTGGGTTAGATGAAAGATGTTTAGGTATTTCTCTAGAAACCAGAAAAACATCACACTAAGAAAAACACAATATTATAAAATAAGGTATTCTGCTGCTCTCTCCTCAATATTTTAGAAATTATGTTTTATTGGCCATTCTGTTTTGGCCTTCAACTGGCTGCCACACTTGACATGGTTGTCTGCAGATTCTGGTGCCTCCTTTAATACATGTGGTAGGAAGAAGCCTGAGGTCCCTGAAGAAGGGAATGGGGAATAGACTGGCAAATACAGCAGGTTGGCTGACTTCGCTACCTGCTACCACCAATGTGAGTACAAGAAACGGACAGGACAGTTGCAGGTGTTATGTTTGTATGAAAACACATAAAAGTGTTTTGTGCTAGCAGAAAGAGGGAGAAATGGGAGAAGTGATCAATTTGTAAACACTTAATTTGGATAAATGGGTAAATAAATAATTAATAGCATACTTAATGCCACAGCTAAATAATGCACCCTGGGACCTGTCTGGCTTGGCACACTTTCCTGAGTGATCTGTTCTGCGTGTGCCTGAGATTCTCTGCCAAGTATATTCACTTCTTGTCCTTTTCAGCTTGGGTGATCTGTGAAATGGGTTAATATTTTCTGGAATTCTTTATAAATGCCAAAGTTATTGATTCAGACATGGAGTTCACGGAATATACCACATATGTTGCCTCATGAAGATTATTAGCAATTAGAAGCTAGCCAAGCTAGTCAGAATATGAGAGGCTGCTCTGTCAGGTGTAGGCAACTAAGAAAGCTACCTCTCTCTAGAATGCTGCAAATACCTGCACAGTAGGGGGTTGGACTGGATGGTCCCTCATGCTCTCTTCCAACTCCATGATTCTATGGTTCCCTGTTTGTAATGGACTGGGTGACAGCAAACAAACTGAAGCTTAATCCAGACAAGACAGAGGTGCTCCTGGTCAATTGAAAGGTAGATCAGGGAATAGGGATTGTCTGTGCTGGATGGGGTTACACTCCCCCTGAAATCTCAGGCTTGCAGCCTTGGTGTTCTCCTGGATTCAACTCTGAGCCTGGATGCCCAGGTCTCAGCAGCAGCCAGGAGTATATTTGCACAGTTAAAACTTGTGAACCAGCCGTGCCTGTTTCTTGAGACATTAGACCTGGCTTCAGGGACACAAACCTCTTGTCTGGACTACTGTAACATATTCTACATGGGGCTGCCTTTGGAAACTGTTCAGAAACTTCAGCAGGTACAAAACTCAGCAGCCAGAATGCTGACTGCAGCCAGTTACAGGGAGCAGATAACTCCCTCATTAAAACATTGGCTACCTGTTCGTTTCCGGGTACAATTCAAAGTGCTGGTTACGATCTACAATGCCCTAAACGGTTTAGATCCAGGCTATCTAAAAGACCGTATCTCCCTGTACAAACCAGCTAGAGCCTTAAGATCTGCTGGGGAAGGCCTTTTCTCTGTTCCACTATCATCCCAGGCTTGCCTGGTGAGGACATGGGAGAGAGCCTTCTCAGTGGCTGCTCCCACCCTGTGGAACACTCTTCCACAGGAGGCTAGGCGTGCCCTTCCCTGCTTTCCTTTTGCCGGCAGGCGACTTTTTTATTTTCAAATAGGCCTTTAGATAAGCCAGATAGCTTTATTTGTTGAACTTGTTGTAAACTGAATATCGTTTTAAGTGTTTTACGATTTTATATCTTTTTAATGTTTTTAACTGTTTTAAATGTTTTTAATGTGTTAATGTTTTAAATGTGTTTTAATGTGTATTTATTGTTGGAAACCACCTTGGGTCCCAATTCTGGGAGAAAGGCGCCCTACAAATATAATAAATAATTGATAAATAAAGTACTACTTGGGTGTACCCTTGCTTGCTGCTCGTAAAACTCTCCTAGTTTAGACTGTCACTATTTCCGCACTAGACTGTTATAGTGCTACTATTCCACTTTCAACATCCTATGGAATCCTGGGGCTTGCAGTTTAGGGAGGGGTATCTAGAATTCTCAGCCAGAGAGCTCTTTTGGCCTCAGGAAACTACAAACCCCAGAATTCCACAGGATGTTGAAAGTGGAATGATAGCACTATAACAGTCTAGTGCGGAAATGGCCTGTGTTACATTAATCTGTGGTGGGCCTGGTTTTCATCCATCCCTATATTGGTTGTTGGTGACACTTGCAAAAGCTCAACAAGGCAGCTTCTAAAGGGGGCCATCTTCCCAGTCCCTCCTAACGGGCTCCACACAGGTCCCTGAATGTTGTCTCTCAGCAAGCCTGGCATCCGCACGCCTGTATCCGACCTCTATGCCAACCAGGTTGCCAACGGTGTGGCCCTTATGGCTACCCATTTGGCCTATCACGCCTCCTTTCCAAACCTCTGGGGTCCAAGATGACGTTGGACTACACCTCCCATTATCCCCAGCCCTCAGGGCCAAGAGTCAGGGTGATGGGAGTTGTGGTCCAGCAACACCTCTGGGCACCCAACCTCACGAAATGGAGGCAGGGCGGCGAGAGAGGCCGGCGGGCTTGGTGCTGGAATTATTTCTTCTTCTTCTTCGGGCCCTTCCTCACAGCAGCCTCGGTCGCACCGCCCGGGCTCCTCGGGGGCGGCCCCCTCCCAAACACTGACCCCACCTCTCCCTCTCCGCCTCCTCCTCCATCCTCGCCCCTTGGCTCCCCTTCGCCCCGCGTTACCTCCATCGAGGCGCGGTCCCGCATCCGCTCGGTCTAACGACACCGGGCTCGCCCGGCGCTCAATTCATTCCCCGGGGGCGCGCCGGCCGCGGAGGACTCGAGGAGGAGGAAGAAGAAGCGCCGCCGCCGCCGCCGCCGCCGCCGCTGGCCACCATGCCCTCGCCCCGAGCCGCCACCAGGGGCGCTGCTCAGCGGAGGAGGCCGCTTCCTCCAACGGCCGCCCCGTCGACCGTGGTGGGCGCGAGACGGGGCGGGGTCGCGAGCCCCTGCCACTGGCGTCACTCTCCCGGCTTTGGACACTCCGTCACCGCTGCCCTAGCTCCCGATTGGTCCGCCGGTGACCTAACAAACGCCCCCTTGCGACAAAAACAAAACAAAGGCCTCGCACGCCTATAGCGAGTCCCACAATGCTGTTGGGCGGCTGTCTTGCGCGTGTAGGGGCGCGCGGGAGGGGGCGGCCTGGCGCGCGCGCGTGCGTGCCGTGACGAAAGCAACGAGGGCTGTGGGGACGGCGGAGCGGGGGGGGGGTCCGCTTGTGCGGGAATGGCGCCCGTGCTGGTTGTGAGGCGGAATGTGGAAACGGTCTCACGGCGCCTTAAAAGACTGATAAAAGTTAGTTGGCGAAAACTTACGTCAAGTATGTTTGTTTACAAGGTGCCACAAGACTCGTTTTAATTTTTGCTGCGGCAGACTGACACGGCCAATCCACTGGAAGTGGCTTTGAGAAACACTCAGGCCATGTCCGCGCTATACTCTTATAGCGCAATTATTCCACTTTCAGCATCCTACGGAATCCTGGGGTTTGCAGTTTAAAGAGGGACCGGCCGACCTCCCTCCCCCGCTTAAACTGCAAACCCCAGGATTCCATAGGATGTTGAAAGTGGAATAATCGCGCTATAGGAGTGTAGTGCGGAAATGACATCAGACTAGCTCAGTTATTGTTAAAATTGTTTTTTTATCTTTCTGCAAGCCATTTCCGCACTGCGCTGTTACAGTGCTATTATTCCACTTTCAACATCCTGTGGAATTCTGGGGTTTGTAGTTTACTGAGGCCAGAGTCCTCTGGTTGAGAATTCTAAAGCTTCCTCCCTAAACTGCAAATCCCAGGATTCCATAGGATGTTGAAAGTGGAATAAATAGCACTGTAACAGCGCAGTGCGGAAATGGCCATAGTTAGAAGCGCAGCGTGCTTAATAAGAAAGAAAAAATCTCAAAATTACACCTCACAATTTTGTTTTTCAACTATATTTATTCGCAAGATTGGCTGTTTCCAGAAATGGGAGGAGGATTAAAACAGCGCAGACAGTTCCCCTCCTGCTTGTGGGAGGCAGGGGTTGCGGATTTCAAAATGTCCCTGCTTCCCACCTTGCTCCCTTCCTCCTTCCAGATCTCTCTTTTTCTGTCAAGAGTTCGTTGGCATTCATCTTTAGCAGCCGGTGAGCAAGACCGGTGTGCTGTTCTGTGCTGCCAGTGCACAGCTTAGATCAGGTGGTGGTAGTGGGGAATATGACCCTCCAGAGGTTGTCGAACTACAATTCCTGTCATCCTTTATGATTGTCTGGTGCTGGCCAGAGCTGAGGTTCAATTACATCTGGAGACCTACACATTATTTTGGCCCTGGGTGTCAAACTGGGACTGATGGGGAGGCTTAGCTTACAGTTCCCCACCACCGCCATTCAAGACGGTGCTGTAGGAATTGAGCGTTGGGTTAGGACTCTGGGAGGCCAGGGTTTGAATCCCTGCTTAGCAAGTTCAAGTTTATTGCATTTTAGCAGCCAGCCATTGCACAAAAATGAAAAAATAAGATAAGATAAAATGAAAAAGGATAATCCAGCCAATTTACATGTAATACATTATTGACAATAAATAAATCATTTTCCATACCCCTCCTTGTTCTTTATGGCACGTAATTGTAAGGCCCTAACTAGAAATTTAGATGTTCTGAAAGACACATATTTCACAGTATCAGATAGCAGAAAACAAACTTTCGCAAAGGAGGAATTTCCCTTAAAAGACTTCAATAAAGGAAAAATATACTTGCTCCTAAGATCATTATAAATAGGAATCCCTGCTTAGCAGGGAAGCCCAGTGGGTGACCCTGAGCAAGTCACACTTTCTCAGCCTCAGGGGGAGGCAAAGGCAAACCCCCTCTGAACAAGTCTTGCCAAGAAAAGCCCATGTTAAGTTCAGTTTAGGGTCATCATAAGTTGGAAATGACCTGAAGGCACACAACAACAACGATAATTAGTTGCTATCGCAGGGCCTTCCCTACCTCGTGGCGCATCCAGGCTGATTAAAAGATCAGAAAGTTGCAGATTTTGTCCCCCCCCCAATATAATTTTGGAGATCCATATGTGTTTTGTTTATCCCAGAATATTTTCTGACAGCTCCCAGTATGATTAGAAAGTTTCTATACCAGCTCCCCAGGTTGGTTTAACTCATATAAAATTGGAAAGAGCAGAGGAAAAAAAATTCTAAGACTTTTCAATCAGTCTGGATGCATCCACAGACGATTCCTGCGGGGAATATAAAAAGATAAAGAGAGAACAACATGCACTACCCTGAGTGTTCTGGTGAAAAGTGGTATAAAAATGTAACAGAAACGAAGGTTTGTGCATGGTTTGGTATCTGAGTGGCTTGGGAGAGTGTCTCTGTGTATTTAAACATCAATTTTCTACATACTTGAGGAGGATTTCTTTTTGTCTCAGAACTGCTTTGACACCTGCTTAATCTATAGGCAGAATTCCTTCCTGCCCTCTTGCAGTTATAGGAGGGACTGATTCCAGTGGAAATTGCTCTTACATGTGCTTCTGAAAGTCAGTGGCCTAAATCCTGTTGTTAGTCCTGACTAGAGGCCTGACTATTGAATCAATGAGATTTTCTTAGGTGTTGACTCACCATTCAGCTAATTGATTAAATGGGTCTACTCTGGTTGGAACTAACCAGCAGAATACCAGCCACTAAGTGATTATGAGGATTGGGAGTTACTAAACAGTGATTATGAGGATTGTATAAGGTGGATTAAGTCCTGTAAAGTACTTTGGACACAGGTACTCTGTGTAAGAGTGTGAGTTTTTGTGAACAGTGTTAACTTGAATCAATTAAGCATAGCAATTAAACATCAATTAGCCATAGTAACTAGTTCATATGTGTCATAATCCTACAATCAGGCAGAGTTTTCATTTTGTTTTAATATAAGCAATTTTGTGATAACTCTTTTGCCTCTCTCTTTCTGTCTCAAACAAAAACTGCATTAAGAAATCAGACTTTAAGGAATTGAAATTTGGGTACTCAAAATAAGCATGAGCAGGATGGTAAAATTAGAGCAGGTGGTGATTCTGTTCCATTGTGGTAATTATGCTCTCTTGGCCTGTCTTTGTGTCACAGTCATTGGGAATATATGAAACAGTTGCTGGCCTTTCAATAAAGAACTCACTTGTTTTCCTCAAGGGAGTATGTGCACATCAGAGCCCAATGAGACCAAGGGATGATGGAAGAGGAGATATTTTCAGTGCAGTGCCAAAGAGCTTATCTTTCTGGTTAAGCTAACTCTTGAAAAGAAAACCTCTGCTTTATTGAAAACCTTGTTAGTGACTTCAGTATTTTACAGATGTAAGTCTCCTAATCAGTGCCAGTTCTTTCATACTTGACTATCTGTGACCAGACATAGGAAAATTAGTAGAAAATGATTAATGGTTTTAAATAATGGTTAATGCATGAATTTTTTAATTAGTTACATTTCTGTTTAACTATTATATCTATGCATCAAAAGCTAGAATTAAGGGGGGAAACACTGTGTATTATTTTATTCTTGCCACTCCAAGCCCCCATCTATACTTTGAGCTTTGGAAGGAAGGAAAAAGCTGTAGAACTTTTTAAAAGTCTTATCTACCCATCAATAAACCTTCTTTTACTTTCATTTTCTCCCCCCTTTATAACCTCATCTTTTTACCCTGCTCCTTTCTGAAGTTCTCCAGTTTTTATATAAAGAAATATCCGGTTGTGGATTCTTCATTATGGAGAGAGAAGAGTTATGATTCTGCTGAAACTATTCTTGAATAATGTGACACTTGTGACTCATTGCAATTCCCCAATAGTAGGGAACTAAGAAAGTAGTTTTACAAAAATCTAAGACAATTTAGGGTAAAATGTGACATTTTTTGACTATTTAGCATAGGACTGAGATCTTAAAACATGACTGGTATGACCTTGTACCACCAGACAATAAGTCATTTGTTTCTGGGGTGGGAGAAGATTACATCCTCCCCAATGACAAAGTGTTACCTGCACAATTTGGCTTCAATTTATTCCTTTTTACCTATTACACCAAACCAGACCTGTGTGTTCCAATCAATGCTAAAGGGAAATATGAGTCATCTGCTAGACCTTAAGCCTTCAAAGTATTAGGGAATAATCTTTGATTCATCAGCCTTCAGTGCAACTTGAAATCTGTTTTGTACTTGGTGGAGCCTAATTAAATTGGCTAAACAATTCATGTATTCCATTTTAAGTTTATTGTAAACTGCAGGTTTTTGGGTTCCAGCCTTTTCTGACTCCTCACTCCTTGTTTTGTATAACATCCCCTCCAACATTTCAGAAATGAAAACTGGGATATATGTGGCCAAGCAACATCAAGGTGTGTCAAGATAAAAGAATGAGAAGTTTATTAGTCTGATTTATTTAAAGATAAGATGGAAACAGGTACAATAGTTAATGATGCTGACAGTTGTGGAGATACTGATGTCATGTCTAAATGGCCTTCAGTCCCGCCCAGTAAATTAAGCCACTTATTCAATAATTAAAGAACAATAAAGCCCTTGGAGAAGATTTTCTGCCTTCTGAATTCTTTAAATACAGACTGATGGGCTACCATACTGGCAGGTTTATTCACATATTGAAATAATACTGGCTATATACTAAATGGATGCAAACCTGAGATGATAATTCCTCTTTTAAAAATGGTGGTAGTAGGGATTCAAAACATTATAGGCTTCTTTAATTGACATCTCAGCCAAAATTTATGCTGAGCTTCTCTTGCAAAAAGTAGAGGATCGGGCAGAACTTAATTCCATTTTAGTAGAGGAACAGACTGGTTTCAGACGGAAGATCAGTCACAGATAAACTGTTTTGTCCATTTGGTATCAGGATCCTGTTTGGTATCAAAATATTCAACAAATATTCAACAACCAGACACCAGCTCTTAACTGCCTTCATTGATTTAAATGCTACATTTGATTCTGTAAATAGAAATTTGTTATGAGCGAAATTAGCTAAAGCAAATGTTGATCAAAGGCTTCTTTTTTTAATAAAGGCATCATATACAGACGATCTAGAGCCAGAAATGGGGTGGATCATGTGTTAACTAATGAAATCCCCACTAGCAAAGGGTCTGTCAGGGCTGTATCATTGCTTCATTTCTTTTTAACCTTTGAAATAATGTTTTGGTTTCCAAGCCACTGGGAAAGAGCTTCACATTCCTAAGGGAATCTGATACCACAATAAATACTTTATTATATGTCGATGATTTGATATTATTGTCCACTACATAGGTTGGTTTGTGTAGGTGACTAAGAAAATTTAGCTACTATTGTAGAGAAAATGATTTAGAAATTAACAATAAGACATCCAAAGTCTTAATTTTTTTTTCCCCCAAGAAAAGAAGCTGTATAGGTGGTTAATGAACAGGTGGATTACCATACATATCTTGGGCTGATTTGCTCATCTACAGATTCCTGGTCATTGCGGATCAAGAGAAACAAGCTATAAGCAATTGCCTGTTCCCAGTCTCTGAAACAGCTTTTGAATTATAGCTACGTTGGATCTCTTTTACCAGTAATTAGTGGGTATAAGGCAAAGGTGTAGCCAGACTTAACATATAGCTCAGAAATTTTGAACTTCTCTGATTCTAAGAAAGTAGAAAGGGTCCAAGCCACTTTTTGTGTAATATTTCACAAGTGTTTCCAGCTTGTCCGGCCTATGTCCTTAGACCTGAATTTGGAATTGTGACAGTTTCAGACCAAATTCAGCTACCGTTATAACGACTGGTTTAAGCTAGCATCAGTGAATGAAAATAGGCTTCCAAAGAAGTCTTTACAAGAGTTTAAAAAAATGGAATATCCTGGTTGCTTACCAATGGTGTTGCCTAGCCATGGTTTCAGCTGAGAGGGGACCAAAAATAGTACAAAAAAATATAGCTAGATTTAGAATTGTTGACATCACAGCCTAATCTGATATGGCTTTTCTGTCTGCCTCTAGAGCTTTAAAATGTCTAGTAAGATACAAGTCATAATTCAAAGAAGAGAAATATCTTGTTCTTTGAGAAGGAATCATTATGTTGCTTTGTCTCTGGTTTGAGATGAACACACTCCTTCAGGGAAGATTTCAGGGATTCCATTCACAAATAAGCCGTATATATGGGGTGCCCTAGTAATAGAGGACTTGGCACATTATCTACTCAAGTGCTATTTATATTCATGCTGTAGGGAGCATTATCTGGGCACTTTTCTGACTCACATGAGAAATTGGGCCATGAGGAATAAACTCGCATCCTTTTTTAGTGGTTCTAACCATTGTGTGTCCCAGCAGGTGGCCCTCTTTGCATCCAGTGTTGCCAACTAAATTAAAAAAAAGATGGAAAGAAGTAATGGTGCTTAGTTTACCAGATGGCATACTTTTATTTTGCTTCAATGTAACATTAAGAAGGCAATTTTTTACTGTTAACTGTATGTAATATTATGATTGTATTGTTTTATTGTTTGTAATTGTTTGAAATTTTAAGTAGACTAATTCAATGAAGTGATCTGATCTGATGTTTTGCCAGGAAAAAAGAAACTAAACAAAAATAACATGCTCTAGTGTAATCTTGCAGCTATTCAGGGCTTGCTGTGGAGCAAAGTGGTAGTAGCAATAGAGAAGACAGGTAACAGAGATGTCTGAAGCTTGAACAAGCTACACTGAAGTCGATGAGAAGTGAGGTAAAGAAGAAAATCGCAGTAATAGGGATGGAGTACTCACCACCAAGCACTCCAGACAACAAAGATGAAATATCATAGGTAATATAGTAGAGTAGAGGCCTCTTTATAAAGAAAGGGGAAACTTTTTTGAAATGATGGGCATAACTCCATGGGATCCATAAATGCATTTAATAAACGGGAGCATTTGTCTCTCTGTATAACTCTACGTTTATAAAAATACATTTGCTGTCACAGATGTAGTACTGTTTCTTGAGAATGGCTTTTTAACTATAAAAATATACCACAGGTAGAAAAATTACAGTTAGATAGCTACATATATTTTGCCGTATATTAGAAGTTTCTAATGAGCAAATTATGACAGTTCAATGATATCCAGGATAGACCCACCTTTATGCAGTTGTGTCCTCAGCCATAAAAAAAAAGCTGCCCTCATTTAAAAAGTGCAAAAATAGAACCTCTGAGGAAGAATAATTAAGATATATTTCTAACAGATTTCTTTGTAGCATTTACAGAAATGTTGTTTTCCAGAATAAAAATGCACAGTGAATGTTCACACTGGCTGATGGTATTTAAACTGCCTTGACTTCTATCGCAGAACTCTGGGAGTGGGACTGTTATAATGGGCAGCTACGGCCTTCACAAGCCACTACTGTTCTCAATGCTCTGTACAGAGAAGACATGAGAGTTAAGTGAATTTAAATTTGATTTGGAGATCTGGGAGAATGATGTCTTCTTTCTTCTGGCTGCAGGATGACAGCCAGATGTTACCCAGTGCCTCTTGCACTCCCCCAACCACTAATTCATCATAGGAGTGTGCTTCGATATGGACAAGGTCTGTTGTCTGGGAGGGAGGTTTAATATAAGAATGTATTGAGTACCTCCTTGTGCAATGATCTAAAAAGCATATATGCAGGGATAGTGGAAGGTTACGTCTGCATATGTCACTAACAGGACTGCAGCCTTGGATCACCAATCTCCCATATCCTGTTCAGTTTTGCTGGAAGACTGCAAACACAGTTTAGTAAAAAGTTGAAAGCCAGCATGCTGTACTGCTTTGAGTGTTGGACTGTGACCCTGGAGACCAGGCTTCGATTCCTCACTTAGCTGTGGAAACCCACTGGGTGACCTTGGATATGTCAAACACTCTCAGCCCCAGAAAACCCTGTGATAGGGTCACCATAAGTTGGAAACAATTTGAAGGAACACAACAACAGTAGCAACAACAAACCTGAAAAGTCTGAAGCACTAAAATAGCCCAGTGGGAGTGAGGGAATTCTCAGCAGCAGTTTATATTCTACCATTTGGATTTTATTGTCCTTGTCTTGTATAAATTTGTATTGGTAGGTATGATCAAGAACTGGGAAATAGTCACAAAAAAGAATTACATATTATGTCAAAAATATTTAATTATTATAGTCTAGGAACTACTCTGTCACACTTTTTTATATTCATGCAGGAGAAAAAAAACAGACACAATGCATGCATTCTGGCATCTGTTAGAAACAACCCATGTGTCTATTTCATTGCATTTGTAGCAAAACACACACATTTTTTACATGACATTATGTCCATGTTGTAATGGTCCTTCCTACAAAGAAGCAGTATCCGTGAAGTAAACACTATTTGTGGAATGGCCTTCAAACAATTCAAGAACAAATATAACTAGACAAGTAAATTAACAAACTAGATTATTTTTGCCTCTTCTCAGATTGAAAAAGTTCAAATATTTCTTAGAGCACATCTGAGCCTGTGGTCTGTAGTCGGATTTGGAGATTGCTGTTCTCCACCTTTTCCTTGATACTCTGGTTTCTCTTCAGATCGATTTTGAACGGATCTTCTATGTGTGATAAAGCTGCTTCTCTTTGCAAATGGGAATTCTTCCAGTGGAGTCTACTGTTGGTGGAATGGAGGACGTTCTTTAACACTTTCCCCTGACAGGCTGACAGGCCATCCTGGAGGTTTCACAAGCCACAACTCACAGAGCAGATTATTGGGATTCAGGGAGAAAGAGGAATAAATGAATACTGCTTTTTATTCTGCCCCTCCTGGTTCTGCCAGCAGGAGTGAATGCTGGAATGGAGTTCCAGTAACAGAAAGTTGGGATCCAAACCACCATTATATTTTCTTCCTCTCTTGTTTGCGTTCAATGTGTTCTTTATATGGTACCATCTAGGGAGGGGTCAGGTCACATGATGAATGGAAACAGACTAATAAACGATGCTTCCCCATGTTTATATTGTATAGGTTTGAAACAATGAATGTTTATCTCACTCCCAGAACAAGTGAGATGAATTTATTAGCCCATCAAAGTTTCACTGGAGACATGATATACTAGATCTGATCATGCAGAATAAATTGCTGTAAGAACTAGCTATTGTGGAATACAAGCCAAATGAGTTACAAGTAAAATGCACTCAAATGACCTGCTGATAATTTTTCTACCTGTACAGTTTTTATATGGAAAAACATGTTTTTTTAAAATGGTTGTCTGATTATGTCACACTACTTGGTGGTTGTGAAGATTTTTTTCTTTCGAAGGAATAACTTCCACAGGCTTCCAATCCATCTCCTCCTTCCCTTATGATAATCTCTTGTTTTGCTTTGAATGTTAGTGGAATAAAACCTTCACCATCTGCAGCAAGAACAATCCAAGAAGAACCTAGGGGACAGAGAAAACAAAATGTCAAGATATATTTGTATAATAAGCATTACTTTAAAAAAGCATTACTAAACTGCTATAATTCTGCATTTTTTTTGTCTCTATCAGGTTCTTACTGCAGTGTTATTTACACTGCTTACAGTGCTGAGGTATGTTGATTTTAACTCATATCTAGATTCTTTTAGGGGTATCTGAAGATTTTCAAATTCATTCATATTCCTTGCCAATTTCCTAACAAGAGTCCTGAATATTTATAGTTTATTATCCAAGTTTGCAAGAAATAGTAAGGAATTGGGTGAAAGGAACAGAAGGAACTTCTAAATTTGGTTTCCTTCCTGACCAGTTTAAAAATATAAGATAGGAAGACATAATAAAATGACAAATGGATGGAGATCTCAAATACTGGGATTCAAGGTAGTTTACAAGTTATTAAAACCAGTACAGGTTAAAAGCATAAGTTAAAATATATATAGTTATTAAAAACAATTAATCTATATAGTTACATACAATTTAAAATTAATTTAAAATACATTATTAAAAATCAACAAAACAGCACAGCATACTATGAAATGTCTGTCATAGCCAATTCCTAAAAGCATGATAGACTAGCAAGGTATTTAGTTGCTAGTGGGAGGAAAGCAAAAGGAGAGCCCTCATGGCCAATCCAACAAGGGAGTTCCAAAGTCAGAGCAATCACTTAGAAGGTCCCCTCCACTGTAACCTGAGAAGGTGATGGGACAGAGAGAAGGGCTTCTGCTGAAGATCTTAGGGGTCAATCAGGATCGTATAGGGAGAAGCGGTCCTTCACATAGCCTGGATCTGAATCATGTCGAGCTTTATAGGTCCTAAGAAGCACTTTAAATTGAAACTGGAAGCGGACGGGCAGACAGTGGAGCTGTTTGCAACAAGGAAATTATATACTCCCTGTAGCCAATTAACACATACCACCCCTGCACCAAAAGGCAATGTGTGTAGTATCCAAGGCCAGTGAAATATAATTGAGTTAAAATATTTGAAATAAAATATTTCACAATACAGTTTCCCTAGAAGTGAAGACACAATTAATGGAAAGTGAAGCCCAGAATGTTTCAAATAATGTGGGTTTTCCTCCAGGGCAATGGGGTTTGGTATGTTCAGGGGATAATTTCGATATTTTCTCAGAGTAAACCCTCAGAATCATTGCTGGCCCATGGAAGTATATTTTCTGAAGTACAAGCCCTTGTGCAAACAAAATCAAGCTGCAGCTGGGCAATATGGGTTGGATGTGAAAGCTCATTTGCTACCTCTAGGTAGCAAATATGCATGTGTAGGCTTTAATCTTCCACTCACACACAGAGCAAAAGAGGCCCTCATAAGAAGATTTACAACTTCAGCTATTACAGCTTTAGCTTTCTCAAGACAACAACTGCTTTAATCTTGCCAATAGAAAAATCTTCCTTACCAGAACTATCATAGATAAAAAGTCTACTTTGAATTTATACACACACACACACGCACACACACATATATTTAGAACTTATTCCTAACATTAATAAACATAGTGCTTTCCCACCAACCCTAAGAAAGTTGAAGAATGTTCTGTTATTTCCCCAACATTAACAATATCTAAAATATATATTTCAAGACATTTGCCCCAGTCTGTCCCTTGTTATGTGTAAACAAAGTCTAAGATCCTGCACTGGGACTGTGTATTGTAAATCTCTGCTTGCACTGTGTTATGCAACCCTTTTGTTGAATGGCAGTATGGCATGATTAAACCAAGACACCAGATGTGTAACCACGTGCGCCTGAACAACCAAATGTATATGTGCATCCGGACTTAATGATGCCACATATGCAACTACAGTTCAGTCACCTTGAACTGAATATGGCCGTTCTGCATCATACAGAAATATCCAACCACTTCCCTATGAGTGGAAGACACCAACAGATTTCTGGCAAGTATGTGAATCTGCAAATAAATGCATGAGAATGTGGAGATAGAACTTCATTAATTGGGTTTGCGTCCCAATGTTTTTTAAATGCCCATGCTTGCCACACCACATAGGGTGTGATAGATACCCTTGTTTACATATGTGAATCTCTTTACATAGGGAAGGATTATTTCCCTAGGAACAATAGAAATTTCTACTGATATTTCCTAATACTTATGCATTAAGGCAACATCAAACATTATGGAAATTAACTTCCCCCCTGAAGCTTTCATTCAACCACCAATTTGCCCTGTAGGGCCCCCAATCCTCATGTACAGATCTGAGGCATGTGTGGCTGCAGGGAGGATGGGCATTGTGGGGTACAACTCAGAGTTCTGATGCTATTGAGCTCCATATATTGCTCTATTTTGGCTTTCTACTCAAGTAGCTATGTTATTTAGCTCAATTTGTTTACCTATTACTCATACCATCATATTCTATATCAAGCGCAGTGCCTGAGGTTGCAAAATCCACACAAATATAGTTATGTGTGCAACACTGAACTGCTTCTTGAGTAATAGCTACCTATGGCTCATGATGGTTATTTTTCAAACAGAGGGTGTTTAAAAGACTGTTGTAAAATAACATGGAAATTTGCTGTACAAAGAAAATTACTGTTGCTGCTTAAAAAAAATCCCACAGAATGCACATAAAGTCTTGGGTATCCACCCAAAATAGCCTTTTGGGTTCCACCATGTAGGCTTTCAAAGAATGTTTGCTCGATTATATTTAGAAGATAAAGAAGATTTAGAAAATGTCTAAATAGTTCTAGATGTTGTTCAGCCTATTTATGATTAAGCAACAGTTTGCAATTTGGCAAACTATTTTTCAAATTAAAGGAAGTCTAAAAAGCAATTGTGAAATGCAATTAGGTCTGCAGTTGGGGGGTGGGGGAGTTTAATGCATTAGATGTTACCAAAACATCTCCCTAAATCTTAACCTTTCAATA
The DNA here is from genome assembly GCA_948474755.1 of Ctenosaura bakeri. Taxonomy (NCBI): domain Eukaryota; kingdom Metazoa; phylum Chordata; class Lepidosauria; order Squamata; family Iguanidae; genus Ctenosaura; species Ctenosaura bakeri. Next base: position 760,075 of record CAOLHI010000203.1, read on the forward strand.
TAAGAATATAGCAAAGATTCCTGTTTGTTAGGAAAAATATAGAATAGTTTTTATCTATTCAAATGATAATGTAATTGAATTATAAGTAAATCCTAACAATATGATATCTTCCAACACAACATGTCATGCATTGTTTACATCATCCAAATATACAGTTCATTCTAAGCCTGAATCTAAAACCAAGAGATAGAAACCAAATCTCTAAAAGGTAATTGTCTATCTCAGAAAGTGTTTATTACTGTACATGCCTATATTCAGATGTCTCCTTTTAGAAACTAATACATTGTGCCAAATACCAAGTGAGAGTTAAAATAAATGGTGCTTTCCACTTAATCTCAAGAAAAGCAAAACAAAATAAGCTTGTTATTTTATTTTAACTTTACATTTGAAAGCACAGAAAACCTTCATTTTGTTACACCTATTAAATGAACACACCGACACGTTACCTTGCTGTTTCATGTTGTCTGTCACGTCATAAGAAGATTGCTGTTACCAACCATGAACTTTTAATCTTTTCCAGTTAATGCGTTCTTTCTAATTCTGGACAGACTTTGGATTTTATCAACTACCTCATGTGAGTGTGTATGTATGGATATGGATATGGGTATGTGTACATGCAAACTTACACAACTACATTGCTAACCGTATAAAGCAAGTGGATAAATTTAACATTTAACATTCTGTAGTGGGTGAATATACATGCTACTATTTTATCTAGAACATACAGTCTGGTTTAATTGTTGGTGTAACCCTTTGTCTTCAGTTAATTGGAAGTGCTATGAGATATTTTTATGGACTTCTGTGGCAAATCAGTGCATGATGTACAATATAATGATAACCAAGAAAAAAGAAGGAAGCAACATGAATTTGGATGAAGGAAGGGGATGGAAAAGATAGATTGTATTGAACTAAGTATTTCATTTCTTTCACAAATAATCTATTACAGTGGTTCTCAACCTGGGGGTTGGGACCCCTTTGGGGGTCGAAACGACCATTTCACAAGGGTCGCCACTCCTCAATCCTGCCCCCCTTTTAAAAGAAGGTGGCCTCACAGCCAATGGGAGCAGTGCTTCTGAGACCCCTGCACTGGGGTTCAAACTGCAAACCCCAGGATTCCATAGGATGGTGAAAGTGGAATAATAGTGCTATAACAGTCTAGTGCAGAAATAGTCAGGATGACTTTCTCCTCTCGCTTTTGTTGTGCGTGGACCCTTGGCACTTGCCACATGCATGTGTTGTGTTCTTCGCCCTGACTGTCTTGCATTCCTCGCTTTTTGTATGTTCAGTGTCCACACTCCCTTTAAGGGAGGGAGAGAGAGAGGAGGGAGAGAGGGAAACAAAACGCGTCTGCTTATGCCGCCGCCATCTTTCCTCTCTCCCTGTCCTTTCCTCCCTGCGCCTCATGTAAAATGTGGGATGTTTTGGCATTGCCTTTGGGAATGACTGGCTTTTTGAACTGTGGAAACCCAACATTCAGAACTAGAACTACTGCCTTAATTCTGGCATTGATGGATGCTTTCTGTGCTTAAAAAAAAGGGGGAGGGTTACCAGTTTTTAGGCATTAGAAGTCTATCCAGAGCAGTGATTTAGGGCAGTGTTTCCAATCTATTTGATGTTGGAAGTAACTAACTACTAACTAACTAACTAACTAACTAACTAACAAATAAATAAATAAAATGAATTTATGGTTGGGAGTCACCACAACATGAGGAACTGTATTAAGGGGTCGCGGCATTAGAAAGGTTGAGAACCACTGATCTATTAGGACCTGGGTGGGCAACTGTGATCTCCCAGGTTTTTTTCCTGCAGTTCCCATAATCCCTTAGTATTGGCTACATTGGATAGCATTGATTGGAGTTTTAGGCCAAAAGAAGTTTATTTTTTCTTAGTTTTGATTTCTACCAGAAGCTATTTACAGTTGACCATATCTGTATCACAGAAAAACATAATTAACAATAAATGAAATATGGCATCGAATTTGCATCCAAGACTCCAGTCCTCTCCATTCCTTTCTAAGATTGTCCCATTAAATTTAGTTCGGTGCACATCAGAGTAGAGATGTACAAGATTGCTTTGTAAGAAAGCACCCAACAAATCTGGTTTAAATAGTGAATTCAGAGACTTTCCTAATTTCTAAACTTGGTTAGTCCAATAAAAACACAGTGTTACTAATTCTATGGTCCTAAAGTTAGGGATGTTAAAAGATTTCTCAGTTGTTGCAATAGAACTGAGGCCGTGCCTTTTGCTATTTCTGCCCCAATTGTGTGCCATTCCCCCTAGTCAAGGAACCTGTACCTACATTCTATCTTCCATTGTTCCAGAACAGCCCTGACCCTTTGGTGAAGTTTTTCCAGGAACATAATTAAGGGAAGAGGATTGGAAATTTTCTTTCCATTGCCTATATTGAGTTACCATCTTACAATACAAGTCATAGTATGCAAAAATGATGAAATATAGTATGTTAATATAGCTCCTCTTAAAAAGTCTGGGGAAGTTTCCCTTGGAACTGGAAAGTACTGGTTATGCTGTCAATGTGATCTGATAAGTTACTGTTTGTCATACCCACAATGTGATCTATCTAATTAGTTTCATCATCACCATATTTTGTAGGAGACTAGAGGAAACAGTTCTATTCTAAATAAAAATACTTTTGTTTCCACTTTTTAAAGTAAAGCTTTTAGAATTAAAAAAAACCACTTATCCTCTGCGGAGCCTGCCTTATATTTCTATACAAGTTACTATCCTTAGCATGATTCCTAACTTCAGTGGCTACCTGAGAAAAATTACTCTTTCAGAAAAAATGCAGTTACTCTCCTCTGGGGTGGTCTGAATCCAGGAATTAAGTGTGAATGAGGCTGTCATTCTCTCCAGCAGTGCTTCACACTGTTTGTTGTGAGGAACCATCATTCCTCCCCGGTTCACCACCACCACCACCACCAATGTGCCAAGGATGGTACCATGTATGTGCCCATTGGCTGCAATTGTTTCTTTCTTTCCTGGAAGCTCTCCAGACACTACCAGCTGTTGACTTTGGACCAGTGCCAGTCCATGGACCACCACACTGAGGAGCACTGCTATACAATATGCATTTCATTAGGAGTAAGTCCCATTTACTGGCTAGTATAGGATTGCACTGAATGATCCAGTTATCCCAGTACAGTCAGAGGATTTGCCATCATCAACAGCTATCTGGAAGAAGACATGGCCAGAACAGTCACATAACGTAGCAGTGCTGTAGATGTCCTCCTTTAAGATCACCCATTGCCTTTCTACATAGTTTGCAGCTTAATGACTTATGGGAATTGTCTACAGTTAGGAACTCTGAGCAAATCCTCAGTGAAACTCCCTTTGTGCTGGTAGTTCTTGGTTAAGCTATTAAACTTTGGTATAGGGATGATATTCCTTGGTTTGTTTGGTTTACAACTATTAAATCCAAAACTAAAACAAACATAAATGGAAGAGGAATTAATAGTGGGAGTATACCAATACCTGATGAAGTACAGAGGTTTATTAGAGGTTTCAGCTGGTTCACTAGCTACAAGTGGAATGACATCTGATTAAAACAAATATGCAATACTTTTGTTAAGTTAGCCACTTGTGGAGATATTGTTTGCAAACTGATTTGAACACTTAGGCCATTTCTGCCCTACGCTGTTATAGTGCTATTATTCCACTTTCAACATCCTGTGGAATTCTGGGGCTTGTAGTTTACTGAGCCCAAAGAGTTCTCTGGCTAAGAATTCTAAAGGCCCCTCCCTAAACTGCAAACCCCCCGATTCCATACGATGTTGAAAGTGAAATAATAGCACTGTGACAGTATAGTGTGGAAATGGCTTTATTGTGAACACTCTGTTGAATTTCTAGAGCATGCTGTTCTTCACCCAATAAGCAAATTCAGATGTAGCAGATGCTGCACAAAATATGGCTTGCACAAATGGATCTTTATTGGTTGATGCCCCTCATGTTAATAGCGTAGTGACCTATGAGGACTCCTTCCTCTCACATGTTGTTTTTAAACTGATATTCTGATTGCTGCTCTTATTCCTTCTGCTGTTGCTGCTGATGAAAATTATGGTTTTTTTTAAAGCTCTTAAGAAGTAGCATGTCACTACTACAGCTGTACAAGGTACAAGCCTTTATTTAGGTGCTTTAGAAAATAGTAGAAAGCAATAGCATTGGTGATGTCATCCTTTTCCTGTGCATGCGTGTCCCACCATTTAGTGACTCTTCTCCTCTTTCTTTAGCCCTTGCAGCCTGTAAAGCTCTTTGTAAAAAATAATTTATTTGTGGTTATCCCCCTGCAGGAAGGTCACTTGTGCTATTTATGTAAGTTTGAATAATTATACGATTTTTGCTGGTGAACTACTGATAGTGAGGTTTTTCATATCTTCTTAGAAGAAGTCCATTTATTAACATATTTTATATTTTCATATTCTGTTTCATTGTTAAATAGAAAAAACATCTCCCAAGACATGTTTATTGTTAGTATTTTTATATTTATATATATATATATTTGCAGAATGATGGTAAAGATAACATCACAGGAAAGAGTGAGGCAGAAAGTGCCTGACCTTCTGTTCAAGGCATTAAATAATGATATATTTAAACAGATGTGAACTAGGGATCCATGTAAAGGGAAGATACTTCCTTCTCTGATTGCTTCCCTCTTCACAAGTAAATCAAAGGTGGCAGGTAAAGACAGGTATTTGAAAGATTAAATTGATGAGCTCCTTCTGTTCTCAGTATAGATTAAACTAATCCGAAGTATCTGAAGTATAATCATTTGAAAGACTTGCTGCGTCTTGACGTTTCCTTTATGAATGAGAAAGGCATGATGTCAGAAATCAGTGTAGGAAGTCCTTTATCTGAGTTTGTTTCTCCATTTGTTCAATTCATTCAAAAGAGGCAGCAAGCAGATTGCTTCAGTATGCTATTGTTGTGCAAACCTGCTCAAGATTAAGGGCCCTGGAACATTACACAATTATAGTGCTATGGTTCTACTTTATTGGCAGTGGTTCCATCCTGTGGAATCCTGACTTTTGCAGTTTAGAGAAGGATAAAGTCCTGAGAACTCCTTTGGTGCTTCACCAATCTACAGATCCCAGCATTCCATAGCAAGTTCCCATGGTACTTAAAGTGGAATCATAGTGCTATAATTGTGTAATCTGAAAGGACTCCAGGTCTTTTGTATAGCCAGTCATTTTTAAAAGAAATGACAGCTTCTCTGTAGACAGTATCATGACACTGCATCCATTGGTTTGACCTGGGATCTTATTACTGTGTATCCAATTTCTGGATATTGGGCACAGAAATTGTGGAATGGGGGAAAGACTGGCAGAGATGTCCTTCTAAAACAACCATGGACATTAAAGCTGACTTTCCATTTATCACCAAGCCCTTTTCTAAATCAACATATCCACAAAAATGGTATGAGGCAGTTGTACACAGGGCCATGGTACTTGTGGGCTAAATGGGAGGAGGGTTTGATCAGCATCAACTAGTCATGAGCCAAAACCATGAACTCAGACCAGCTTGACAGACGAAGCTTAACTTGTCAGACCAAGCTCCAGCAAAGGGGTAGAGAATGGAGCTTAGCTGAACTTAAATCACACTGGAAAATATGCATGGAAACCCTTTTCAATATGTACCTGATATTTCTAAAAGGTCCTACTCAGTAAAATAAAGCTTGCAATCTAAGAAAGAGTGAGTAATAAAGGGAACTTACCATATTTCATTTCAACAATAGGCAAATCAAACAGTTGCTGGACTAAACTCAGATGAACCTTGCCATCACATAGGAGAACAGTTTTTGTCTCTTCAGCTATAGCTCCACTCGAAAAATGCTTCTTCAGGCACATAAACATACAGAAATGAAAATCTCATTAGAATAGTAGTGACAGTTCTTCTACATTAGTAATTATCCCCACAAACCTGTCCCTCCCATTTTCTCATTGCTTCCTTTTTACTTGTTTGTTCTCAAGAAGCCTTTAAGTGGGCAGATCTCAAGGCCTAGGTTTCCAAAAGTAGGCATTGAGTCCTGATGGAAATATTGAAAGGGACCCTCTGACAGTGCAGTTCTATGCATATTTATTCAGAAGAAAGTCCCTCTGGGTTCAGTTAGGAGTATTCCTAAATAAGAGGCCATTAGATTGTAGTCTGAGTACTATAGACTCAGTCATGTCAGAATGCTGATTAAAATGACATTGAGAAAACATGTGTAAAGGCTGGGAGTGCTGGGAACTGACATGGTAGACTTGTTTCTCCAGTCCCTATTTCCCCAACTCACATCCTTCTTTTATGGGAGAACATTTCTTCTCAGCAGCTCTGATAAAGCTGTACAGCCATTTAAAAACCTCTTGTCCCCCTCTACCAGCTGCTGCCTGCCAGCTAAGGATGGATGGCAACCTGACATTTCACTATTATGAACTCTCTCCTGATGCCCCCACAGCGAAGGAAAGAGAAGGGCAGGCATAGATATATAGGGCCACCATGTTGATACAACCCCTTTCCCTCTCCTTTCCTGATCTGGACCCTGGATGCCCACTCTCTCCCCACATGCCTCAGACCCCTTCCCACAAAGACATCCATATATTTTGATATTTGCAGATTTTCCACTTTTGCAGGGGTCCTGCACCCCTAACCCTAGTGAATGTGGAGGGCTTACTGTAGTATGAGAGAATCCAAGTAGCAAGGGGAATAACAGTTGAGAGAAGGAAAGCAGCCCTGTGGAAGAAGATGCTGCTCCCACATACAAAGTACACTCAACAAAGTGGATCCATGCACTGTATGTGTGCATACATAGGCATGGCATTGTGTATACCATTGAATTGACATGCCTTTTTGGCAATCATTTAGTGGATGTGCCCGCATACGCTTTTTCAAAATTTCAGATGTCCCTATTGACTAAGAAGACTCAAAAACTCAAAAAGACCCCTAGGAAACTGTAACAGAAAATGTGAAAATGTTGAGTAAGCCTATAGTGGATAGTAGCATTAACATCTCTGGCTCAACATACTGGATGTTTGGTATCTTTAAAGAAAAGAAGAAGAAAAAATCCCAGTTCCCTCTTGAAAGCTGAATGATGCAAGATATTATTTAGCAAATATGCCAGTGTAGGTGTCAGAAGCATGGGTGCCACTAGAAAATGAGCTGTTGGAATGAGCACTTAAATGAGAGAAGAAGAGTGCAACAACTTTGACTGCTGACTGATAAACAGGAAAGACGAGAAAAGGACTTTTTCCTGCACCCACATACAGCTTGACTGTACTTCACGGAGAAAATGCTTAGGTGTTAACATAGAAACAATATGCAGTGAAATTAATTTCTTATACTAAGAATGGCACTCTTCCAATCCCTGAACCATCTGCTTCAGAACAGTGCTCTCCAACTACTAGGTCACTACTGTTTCAGCCTTACTCTGCCAAGAACCCACTGTCAGGACAGAATATGAAGAAACTGAATGGTTTTCTTTGAAATGGGTCATGGCTACTAGCATTAAATATTTTGGTCTGAATGATTTCCACTTGGGGTCAGACAAGGTTGCCTTTTTATCACCCTATTTACTTAACTGATATGCAGAACATACACTGAAAGCATGATTAGATGCAGAAGTTTAAAAATTCAGGAAAGGAACATGAACAGTTTAAGGTATGCAGATTGTTATGCCGGCTATGATATCCCAGATGGGGGCTCCCAGCTATCACTTTGATATCATTTAATTCGGCCTTTGCTAGACCCCTCTCCTTCGCCCCGCTGCACGTGTTTGGGTTGTTTTCCGTACAGGCACATACTGGCTGCGGCTGATTAATAGCTCACATTCCATTCCCCATTCAAGCCAGCAATTCCCAAGCCTCACGTAGCTTTAGGGAACTCCCATACCCACACTCCACAATAGTGGCGCAGCTTCCCGCCAAGTCATACCTTTCAGAGGGCCATCAACCTACCGGCCACTCTATTGTCTTTCAATGCAAATCCCATCTTGCTGACACTGACCTCACCAGATCCTTTTGTCTAGCGCCAAAACTTCTTTGTTCCTATCTGGTTTGCCATAGCCGACAGGCATGTTCCACCCTATATAAGGTCCTCATTTTGAGACCTCGTTGGTTCCCCTTGAACATCCATCCCGTCCTGCTGCCGGTTTGTTCAGGAGTTCCCCTCAGCAACCATGCTGAGCCCATCTTCTTCTGCTCCAGTTTCTTCAGGACAACGCGACCAGGTGTCGTATCACCCGCTTTCCCTCTGTGTCTGTTTCCCATTCTACAAGTTAAGAGTTAGTGTGCGTACTGTTTGTTTTGCTGTTTCTGTTTAATAAAGTTCCTATTTGTTTATTTAAACCTTGTTGGCTTGCTCTCTGACCTGAAGCCGTAGACATTGGGTTAAAGGTCTCGCAACATTACCCTGCCTCTTGCTAACCAAACAGTGTTCAGGCTAATTTTCCCCAAATTTGGCATTTTAATTGGCAACCTGGGCACCCCTCGCGGGACCCCCAAATTCTCGGGGTAACAAGATGACATATTACTAGCAGAAAAGACCAAAGATTTGGAATGACTAGTGATGAAAATAAAGGAACAAAGTGCAAAAGCACATTTACAGCATTAAGAAAACAAAAATAATGACCACAGATGATTCACATAAGTTAAAAAGTAGATCATGAATACATCAAACTAGTTTTTAAAAAAATATACTGCAGCTCAATCTTTAATCAAAATGGGGACTATAGTCAAGAAGTCAGAAGAAGGCTAAAAGAAAGCCATGAAAGAGCCAAGATCCTCAAGTGTAAAGATATATAATTAAATATCAGTCAGAATAATTCATGTCATAATATTGCTGATCAATATGTATGGCTGTGTGAGCCAGTTATAGAGAAAGCTGACAGGAAGAAAGTCAACTCATTTAAAATGTGGCGTTGGAGAAGATACAATGGGCAGCCAAAACAACAACAAATAAATGGGGTTAAGAGCAAAGTAAGCTAGAATCCTCCCTAGAAGCCAAAATGACTAAACTGAGGCTGTCATACTTTGGAGACAACAGGAATCACTGGAAAAGACCAAATGCTGAGAAAAGTGGAGGGCAGAGGGAAAAGAGAAAGATTGCATTACAGATGCAGATGCAGATACAGATTCAACCAAGGAAGCCATGGCCCTCAGTTGCCAAGGTCTGAGCAGGGCTGTTAATGACTCGTGCTCTTGGACATCTCTGATTCATAAGATTGCCACAGGGCAAAGCCAACTCAATATCTCAACAGCAACATACTGTTCGTAAACTGTGGTTGCAAATTTGAGCATGACTATTCTGCAAATGAGCAGTATGTAGTCTGAGGGGAAGGAAAGTAAGAGAGAACAAGAAACAAATTTAGAGAAAAAGCAAAAGATGCTCTTGGAAAACAGGGAACTGTCTTTTAGCCACAGATGCATTTGTGTATTTGTTCAGCATATATGCAACACATTCTGACTGAAATGATTCTCAAAAGAAATCTTGGTCTAACAATTATTTTAATTAGTGTTTCATGAGTTCTGTGGCTGAAGCAGGTTTGACGTGGACACGCATCCTCCACTCTAGCAAACAGCCCTCTTTTCCCTATGCCTGGAACTTCCCGTAAATTTGGAAGAGAACCATTCGCTCTGTATTTTAAGTTTTCAACTCCGTCTACCATGTGTTTGTTATGAGTGCAGAGGATGGTACTGGCCAAGAACAGATTGTATCTGACTGTGCTCACCTGAAACAGCCTTTGAGGAGCTTCTGTCCAAAATCCAATTAGCTGCCTCAAAGGAAAGTATTTGAATTGGGCTTCGGGGGCAGCTCACCTTCATAAGCCTTGCCTTCAGTAGGGACCACATAATAGATCTAAATGTGCAGTTGCCAGTTATTAAGGATATCTTTTCTGCTGCATATAATGTTCCATATTGCCTTGAATCTTTCTTTATATCCATCTTTCTCTCTTGTTTCTGATTTACTTTGCCTGTCTAGAACCATCATAAAAGTCTGAATCAAAGCTAATATATTGTTGGAGGGGGACTCTATCATGTTTCACTAGGAAATCCCCCTCTCTTTTGGGAAACACCACTGTAAGACTGGCTGAGTTTAGGCTTCAGTGTGGTTAAGACAGCAGCAGTCATCTCTTTCTACCCTGGTGGCGCAGTGGTGAAATGCCAGTATTGCAGCTACAATGTTGGGAGTTTGATCATACAGAGCTCCAAGTTGACTCAGCCTTCCATCCTTCCGTAGGTCGGTAAAATGAGTACCCAGCTTGTTGGGGGCAATTAGCTAACATGTTGTAAACCGCTTAGGGAGTGCTCAGCACTGATAAGCGGTATAGAAATGTAACTGCTATTGCTACCTGTATCTTGTGAGATATAGATGAAAATGAGTTATTAAGAATGAGCTCTAGCTTTAGGACAGAAAGAAAAAGGGAGGTAAGAAGGGTGACTAGCATAAGGAGATAGTGGAGCTACTGAGTGAGATGGTAAGGCAAAGAAAGAAGAGGAAGAGGAAGCTGCCTTGGAAAGTGATTGGAGAGGGCTGACCAGACAAGCCCATGGCCTATATTGCTGAAGAAAAAAAAAAAAGTGGAGATTTGCTATCCAAGTTGAGTTCAGTCATCCCCATTCTGTCTTCTCAGATGTTAGGTTCATTTCCTGAAAGAATCAGTGCTGGTCATAACTAGAGATGAACTATGGGCATTTGCAGAGGCACTGTGGAATATAGGGATGAAAGCTGCAGTAGGAAGCACATGAAAACAACTTGCTTGTTCCCTGACTTGTATTTACAAGCATTATAATCTGAATAACATTGACATCCATCTAGATACAGAAGATCTTGCCTCCGAAAATGTTGCATGAAGGCCATAAATTATAGAGAAGAATATTATTTCTTTTTCACCTTTCTTGTTTTGTGACTCAGTCATAAAATACAGCTCAGCTAGATTAGGTTAAGAGATACCCTTGAATTCTGTTCTTAATAATGAAGCAAAAGTCTTTGGTAAAGAATCTGTGTGAAATAATTCATGACTTTCCAGCCACAAAACTGAAAGAGATATATATTTACCCATTTGCAAAGTTGTTGCTTCTGCTTTAGAAGAGATGGTTTTCTGTACTTTGCACTTGTTGTAATAATTATGTTTATATTCTCTGCCTTTCATGGTTTGTTTCATCATTTTAGCTGCTGTCATAAATGCACAAGGTGGTGAGTCCCTGTTGAACTCTCTAGGAGTTTATTAATATAATTAAACCTGCTGAGACTCACACTGCTTGAAGCTCATTTCCTTACTTCCTACACAGTTCAGGTCTCATCCTATCCCAAACCTATGCCTCAAGTAATTGGTATTTGCCACACTTCTCAATTTAGCATCATCTGTAAATCATGTTAACATCCTATTTGGACCTCCACAAGTTAAATACGAAACAAACTGCAATGTCACAACAGTATGTATGTACGCATGTATGAACAAACAAACAAACAAATACCAGTAAATATATAAATTCAGAGAGCCATCAAAACAATGTGGATCTTGTTTGGCAGCTTCTGTAATGTTTGTTCTCTTGACATTTGACACTTTTTGTAGCTTTGTTTTTTCTACCAACAGGCTCATATCTGCACTGTCTGTTTCTGTTTTTAGTAATCTGTTCCACATCTTAATTAACCTTCAGCACAAATTAATGTCTCCTAATCTCCTTTAGTGCTCCGATGCTGGTTTCTGTTCAGCCTCACTTCCTCTCTCTGATAGTTTTGCTGCATCAGTGTGTTATATACCATGAAAATCCCTGTAGAACCCCCCCAGAGCATTCAGTCATATGACCCTTACCTATAAGCTAAGGTGTCTGTGTATACGTGCCTTCAAGTCACCTGTTGACTTATGGCGATCCCATGAATCTCACAGGGTTTTCCTACGCAAGAAATACTCAGAGGTAGTGTTGCCAGTTCCTTCCTCTGAATTACAGGCCCTTTTCGCATGGAATTTCTCATGCGAAAGGGCCTCTGGAGTGTTGCACCATTGCAAGGAGTGTTTCAGAAAATGTCTTCACAATCGGGGCCAGCAGGCACTGATGGCGCACTATATCGCTGAAAATGGTGCGCAATCATGCATCGCTCCAGGGCCCCACGCGCACTTACCATCCGTGCAGAGCTCCGGAGCCGTGGCCCTCACACTTCCTCCCCCAGTGCAGCCTGGGAAAATACCTGGCTGCACTGCGGAAGGAAGAGGCGGAGCCCTTACACTGCCTGTCGGCTGGCCGATAGCTCCTGTGGAGCAGAAGCAGCGGGGGACGCGAGAGCCTCATGGAAGAGGCTGCTCGCATGATCCCCACGCAACTGCGTTGGACGCAGGTAAGTTGCGGAAAGGGCCACAGACTTGTACATGGTTGGTAGTCTCCCATCCATATACTAACCAGGGCTGAGCCAGCTTAGCTTTCAAGATCAGATGGAAATCTGATGCCTTTAGGCTATTTAGGCCCTGATAGGTTGAGGTGGTTGTTGTATGCCTTCAAGTAGTTTCTGACTTATGGCAACCCTAAAGCAAACCTATTAGGAGGTTTTCTGGGGGCTGTGTAATGCCTCCAATGTCATCCAGTGGGTTTCCATGACAGAGCAGGGACATGAACCCTGATGTGCAGGGTTGTAGGCCAATGCTCAAGCCACTACGCCATGCTGGCTCCCCCAGGCTGAGGTAGCACAAGTTTTCCATCTCAGCTGATGTGTGAAAACTGGAGTAGTGTCTTGCTTCTACAAACAAATCCAATTATTTCCTAATGACACAGGCTGAAGCTATAACCACACAATATATGCCCTGAATGAATCAATGTATGGAAGAAATGGGAGGTGAATGCTATGAAAAGCTGACAGTCCTTCTTTTTGTGAGAGGAAATGACAGGTAATAACCATTAGATGAGCAAAGATACTCATTTTTCTAAAGGCAGAGGCTAGGCATTTCACAGAGGGGTAAAAAACAGGGCATTATACAGTGGCATTTTAACATGAAAAACTGAGTATCTGACAATGTACTGAACTTTGAACCGTACTATGTAGCTCACAGGATAAGAACAATGAATATAAATGATCATAAAGGTGCTGACTTTGTACTATGAGAAATGGGAATAAGCCTCACCTAATACAGTGAAACTATTCATGAGTAAACATACTGGGATTGTGCTGTGAATGTATTTGTGAATTGGGGGCAGGGGAAAGACATCAGTAAACAGTATATATAGTTTATAGATTCTTAATAGCTGTAACACATTTTTAAAAGATTTCTAAAGCAAAGCAATTGTAGGATGTCCAAAGTAAAAAGGGACACTGGGTGGGGAGGGCGTCAGAGAGCATCTCAGACTGCAGCCTCACTGTAGCAAAGCCTCATATCACCAGGAAAACCCTTTGACCTTCATACCAATAAGTGTTAAAATTAAAAAAACAAGTTTGTGTTTTATCTATAGATCAAAAGAAATGGATAGCAGTTCTCTACAAAAAAAGAGGGGAGAAAAACTTAGTCTTGATGCAGTCCTCTCTTAATTTTATGTCACAACACTTGCTTAACCATTCATCCATAATAGATTGATGATGGTGACACAATCACAGTCAGTATAAGATCTGCCATCTCTTTTCGAACCAGATTGCTTGTTATACCTACCAAAAGCAATTATGGACAAAGAAAGATATTGATCTCCCTTCTTATTAAGATGGCTGTAACTGGTTCTGAGGGAGATGGCAGATAATTTACCCTTGCAGCTAGTAGACTGGAGCTAATAAATGGTTGAAAGAGCAAGAAATCACCAATCCAGCAAAGAATGGCCAAGAAAATAACATTTTAATATTACCAAAATTAACACATAAAGTATTTCTGAGCTTGCAATCCTAGAACAATTTAGAAAGGAGTAAGCTCCATTGAACATAGCAGAATTTACTTCTGAGTAAGTATGCAAGAACCAGAATGGGGTAGTGGTTTGAATGTTGGAAGTCAGAGTTTGAATCTCTATTTGACCATGGAAAACCCACTGGGTGTCCCTGGGCAAGTCACACTTTCTCAGTCTTAGAGGAAGGCAAGGGCAAAGCCTTTTCAAACAAATCTTGCCAAGAAAACCCCGTGATAGATTTGCTGTAGGGGCAACATAAGTCAGAAACTATTTGAAGGTACATGACAAAACCAAAGTATACCCACAACATGGTTCTGTCATTTTATAATCTCTGAATATTTTATTTTCTAATAAGCAATCAATATTTAGTTTGAAATAAATTAATAATATTTATTTTTGTCTTGAATTAATCTATTTATCTACACTACTTTCATTTTGGCTGCTCTTTCCCATCTCATCCCACCCATGTCACCCCAACTCCCTTTACATATAAAAAAGTATTTAGTAGGCTTCAATTGTCCCAATAGTTATTCACTATTCCAATCAGAAGTAAGAAAGTGAGGAGCTAACATTTATGATACAATCCTGTGCATGTTTGCTTAGAGGTTAGTTGCATTGTGTTCAATCGACTTTACTCCCTAGGAAGTGTGGATTGCAGCCTTTATTATCCTATCTCATATTCGTTGTAATGGGGTTGCTCCTTTTATAATACTACCACAACTGGCAGAATCAGAGCTCGGAAGTAATGTCGTTAACAGGTAGTCCATCACTGGTTACATTCTAGGGAATAATGTTCCTTTTGCAGCTAATGTAACAACTGCTAATGCCATTATGGTTTATCATGTTACTTTCTCATTACAGTATTCTTTTTTTTATATTGGGGACGGTGGCGGTAAAATGCTTTCTTGAGACATTTCAGGGGATTTTTCCCCCTCCAGATTACAGACTGTTTTTTTTTGTATATAACAAATAAATAAATAAATAAAGAAGTAATGTCTTTGGCTGGCACTGCTTCCCTTGCTCACCCTCCAGCCTTACTTATAAATATAGATCCTGCTAATGTCAGCTATGCTACCCTCCCTGTAAAAATTCTATGTTTATAGCTATTGTTTCTGGGCGTCATGTTTTAAACATTTTCAAAAGCTGAAAATGAATGGAAAACCTCAAAAATGGAATGATAGCCCACTACAGATTTTACAAATGATATTCCAACATCAAAACCACTTCATACCATTGCCTTTTCCACATTGTTACACCAAAAGTTCTTGCAATGGCCTGTCTTATTTTAATCCGGGCAGTACCACAGCCTTCTCTGGTTTGTATTATTACACCTTCTGGACTCTACCAAATGTATGCTTGTTCTTAGCATATTTTTGTTATGGCATAACATTCTGAAAATCAGGAGAAGGAGGTTAAAATGGTTATGATGTAGCTGACTTTCATTTTACCCTATGCTGTCCTGAGAGGACCCTGGATTGACAAAGTGTATTATCCCTCCGTTTCCCTTGAAGAAACATCTTTGTACTATTTCAGATGAAGGAAAAACCTCTGTGTGAGGTAACACACCACCCTCAAATCTTCAGCCAGATCTGTCCATTGTAAGCCAAATCTCTCCATTACAGACAGATCTTTTCTGCTTCTTTGTACCTCTTTGTCTTCAAGGGCAAGACTCTCCCCTTCTCCCCCTGCTTTCCAAATGCAACTATTAAGTCATATTCATAAATCATAGTAACAAATGAATGCTACCATGCCCTGGAGAGACAGCATCATTGAATTATTAATCAGGTTACTAACTACGAAGGACCTTTTATAGGTATCATAGAATTAGTGAGAGAGACCTTCCAGCCAGAATTCTTAAAGTGATAGACCTCAAAGTTGTCTGGCTGGCTGCCTGTATACCATGCTGTGGATCAACCACCAGAACTAAATGTGAGGTTAATGTCTCTTTTCCATGGCAGGAGCACAAGCAGGAGGGGAAGATCCTGTTTGCTATCATCCTTGTATGAAGCAGGTCATTTTCCCCCTACACCATATTTCCCACAAAACCAACCCAGAAGTGCTCATAAGCCTCCAACTGGTTTGAAGAATGGCTTGGTCAGCTAACCAGTGCATCATTGTATGTGTGTACCTTTGCTTTATTCAAAAGCGAAATTGTGTCGGGGGGGGGCAGGCGCTTTTACAATTCTCTCCCCGCCTCCCAAATTCATGGAGGGTCCAGTAAGAGTCCATGGTCCCCAGAAATTTGTGTGGATCTACACATAGGGACTATTTGCAATTGAAATCACAAAGCTACAGATGTGAAATCTTGCACAAATGTACATGGATAGAGTCATCTGTGTGTGTGTGTGTGTGTATGAGAGAGAGAGGTGAGGGGGAGAAAAATGAGAGGAATGCCCATCACTGGCAAAGTAATGTTATGCTGCAGTGCCTCTCTTCCGTCCTGGCATTTAGTTTATCCAATTTTCTGTATTCCAAGGACATGAAATACATGTTGATTGCTTGGACGGAAACAATATTTACCTAGTGATCATCCTTCAGCAGCTGTGGCCACTAAAAGAAGAAGTGGTAACTGGCAGGTGGAAGATGTAACTGTCAGGCCGAAAGTAACTTCATAGGATGGCCCATGAGAGAAGGAGACACTATTACAATGTTTCACATGGGCACTCCCCTCTCTCATGTTGAAAGACATTAGGGCACAGAAACAAACAGGAAAGCAGTGAGGCAACCAAAGTTGAATCTATTATTCTTATTCTTCTTATTCTGGGATGAAAAGACATGGGATAAAATGCATGGGTGTCATGTGGATGTTGTGGAGGATCTCACAAGATTTTACATCCAACCCTCTTCTGTGTGGGTGTGCATGCGTGTGCATGTGCACACTTTCAAGTCACCTCAGACCTCATGAATTTCATAGGCAAGGACTACTCAGAAGTGAATGCTCAGAGGTGATTTGCCATGGACTTCCTCTGAAAAACAGCCTATAGCATCTATACCAGGGTGCCTATCTGGAAAATCTCTGGTTAAGAAATATTTTGTATCACATAGATGTCTGAATCCACCACTGGTTTCTTCAATCACCATCACTCAACACCAATCATCGTTGTCGTCATCATCAATAATATCCCACCTTTCTCTCCCTAATGGGACTCAAGATGGCTAACAACATATTTAAAAATGATTCATAACTGTTTCTTTCAGTTGAGGCCTGTCAGCAGTATCACAATATGTCCTTTCTTTATCCTATCCTTTTGGAGGTTTAATGTATCCATGCATTAATCGCCTTTTGTTTTGATCACTGCATTTCCACTTCTTAATTATCTTTTTAAATCTTGGCTTTCAAACTGGTCTGACTGTTCTATCCCAACCGTAAAAGAAAGACATACCGCCCTAATCTTTCATCAATTTTCACGACTTCTTTTATGTTTTCAATTTAGTTCAAAATTGCTTTCCCGATTATAAAAATGGTTTGTGGATTTATTAAAGATGACCCTCTATGAACTATAATGATTCACCTCTTCCTTGGACTAGTCAATTGACTTTTCCCATTTCATTCTCCTCTGACCTCTTTCTTTTGGTCCCCAGTTTTTCTCTCTTTCTTGACTTTATTGTGTACATTTATCTTACCTTATTGAGGCTATCTGGAGGACCATTTTCTCCCAGACAAGTCTGCTGAGCTCCAAGGTCTTAGGGAGAGGCTCTTCACTCAGTCTCATCTCCTCCACAACCACACATTTTTACCAAGGGAAGCCAGGCGGACTTCTTTTCTGTTGTCCTTCTGATAGCAGACAGACCTTTTTATTTAGGTAGGCATTTGCCAACTAACTGACAAAGGGAATTTTTCTTTTTTTACCATGTAGGTGCTTGGTTCCCCCCCCCCTTATTGTTGTTTCTTAAGTTATTCTATACTATATTTTAAATCTAATTGTGTTTGAATATTTGATTTTTTTTCTGTTTAAAATCGTATTCTGTTTGTTCTTTCTGTGGGCCATCTTTAGTTCCACTTTTGGGAGAAAGGTGAGATAAATAATTGCATATTTATTTATCAAATAAATAAATAAACAAATCCCTGTCATCTAAAAAAAACAACACCCCTGTTTGAAACCCTGGACAGCCACTGTGTATCAATGTAGAATCAGAGAGTCTTTTGATATAGGGATTCATTTTATGTTCCAGATTTCTTTTCTGTCAGTGACTCTTATAGTTTGAAGAGGTATAAAATGTTGTAAAGCACTGTTCTGCCCAGCATGAACTCTATGATATAAGAACTCACTGCACATCATTACATAAGTTTTCATCCACATTATTTTATCAGTTCTTATACTGAGCCTGTAAAAAATTGTTGTTGTTTGCCTTCTGTTGACTCTTTCTTATGGTGAACCTATCCTAGGGTTTTCTTGGCAAGATTTATTCGTAAGAGGTTTGCCACTGCCTTCTTGTTAGGCTGAGAGTGTATGATTTGTCCAAGAAGGCTGTACCATTTCCAGACTACAGGCTGAGGGTGAGTCTAAGAAACAACAGCTTGTCTAAGTCCACCTTGTGAGTTTATGGTGAGATAAGATTTGCCTGCTTTCAACTGTAGTCCAAAGGGTGGTTCCACTTATCCTCAGGCACTGCTCCTGCATTTTTACCTCAAGTAAATAAGTACCTCTAATTTTTGTGCTCCTGAACATGGTATGGTATACCAGCATCTACTTCCTGTTTAAATTACTAGGAGAGTCTTAGTATGTAAACAAAATGGCATCACATTAGCGCACCAAACAGCATTTCCAATACTCCAACAATATTATACCCACTATATCTGCAAAAATTTAATCAGCTCTGTATAAATCTGATACATCTTGTAGTGAAGAAGATGGAGTGTTGGACCCAAACCTCTGAGACCTGGGCCCTTTCCTCACCTTATCTTTTTCCGGCACTGGGGTGTAGGGATCGTATGAGCAGCCTCCGGTGAGAGGCTCTCATGTCCAGGGTCCTTCAGCTCCACACAAGCTGCTTGCTTGCACGAGAGCACCGCCTCTTCCTTCCGCAGTGCAGCCTGGGACCTTCCCAGGCTGCGCTGGGGCAGGAAGCGTGACCAGCATGGCTCTGGAGGCTCCGCATGCCAGGTAAGCACGCACAGGGCCCAGGAGCAATGCACGATCGCGCACCATTTTTGGCTTCTAGCCAAAAATAAAAAGGTGCGCGAGCAGCGCCTGCCGCCTCCTGGAGTGTCGTGTGATTGTGAGTGCGTTGTGCAGATCGCTTCTCACAATTGCACAATGCTCCAGGCCCTCTTTCGCATGGAAAATGCCGTGCAAAAAGGGTGCTGGTTTCAAGGACTTTTCAGCCATGAAAAATGACCAGGGCACCTTGGACTAGGCCTTTCTCTCTTTCTGAAAAAGAAGAATCAGATTCAGGACTAATATTGTTGTCATCTAGATGTTTTGGCAAAAAGAAACAAATAAATATTTTTTAAAAAACATTGATAGAAATTATCTCAGTATTTGCACAATACTGAGATAATTTTGAAGATGCAAGCTGTAAAAAGTTGCACACTGAGATTTCCTTTTGAGAAAGATGTTGCATCCAAACAGATAGACGCTAAACACTAACCATTGCTCTTCTTCTGTAAGCTGTAATACAAGGGCATAAAAGGCCCTCCCCAGTCAATCAGGTCAGAGGCCTATCTAGTACAGCCCTTGCTGCCTCTCAACAGCATCAAAGACATAAATCTCTCCTATGTTATTCCCTGGCAATTGCTATCCAGAGGCAAAATTGCTCTGATCCTGAGGAGAGCATATTGCCAAAGTGGCAAGTAGCTATTTGCAGCCATGGTACAAGCAGAATTGCAACTGACTTGTCACACAGTTGGAAATAATGTGTGTTTCTGTATTGTCATCCCATTTTGTTCACTAGTGGATATTAAAACACTGCCCAAACAAGGCCCAATTCAACCGAGCATCCATTTAGCAAAAACAAAAACAAAAACACAGAGTTATCCTTACAGGGGAAAAAAAGCATTATTTTGTGTTAAGTACATGCTTATTCAAGCATGCTTATTAACTTTTTGATGAAATAGTAGTAATCATAAACAACATGTATAACTTGAATTTCTTGCATTACCAGGGTTGGACTAGGTGGCCCTCGAGGTTCCTTCCGATTCTCTGATTCTATGAACATTTGGTTTGGTATGGTTTAGTTGTATAGACTGGAAGTTTTGAATTAGGAAAAAAAAAAGTTCCCACATTGCTAGAATGACAGTGGTGTAAAACATTTTTTAATATTTTGAGTTATAGAACTAAAGCACTATTTTACTAAAATAATATTTCATCACTATTTAAATATCTTTAAAAAAACCCAAAGAGTTTTAATGTTCATTAAAAGGAAATTTAAAAATAAATGGGGTGGCAAAATATCACCAAACGCAAAACACCAATTTTTTGAACAGGCAGAAAGGTTGGTATAAAGAGAATCAACATTTCCAGTGATAGCACTACTCTTCTGTCCTCAAGATAGGAACCAGAGTAGATGGGTCTGGGTTAGGGAATATCTATGAGCAATTCCCCAGCACAAAAGAAGGACATGTGGAGAAGACCTACAAGGATGAGCAGGGGGACACAGTTGGGAGTTCTTTTATGGGAGATACAGTGGGGAGGAAGCAAGTTGAAATACACACATACACAATGTCAGTTATTTATGTGGATTGATTTTATAGTTTGGGGCAAATTAGTATACTCATTTCATGTATTGGTGATCTACATGCAGAAACAGGAACGAGCAAAACATTCAGTAATATCATCCAGTACATTACAAAGTTTGTACGGAAGAATTTACAACATTCAGTAACATCTCCAGCATCTATGGTGAGGCCACCAGTGCAGAGAATATAGCTGTACTAGACCATATTCAGAAAGTCCCCTCATTGCAGAAGGACACAATCATAGCCTTCTTTGTCCTTATGACCATCTTTTTGATTGGTGAAGACGAGGAAGACTATAGCCGCTCCTTACATATGCTTATACAAAGGGGCTGTGCTTAATTTTAGCAGCATGACTGCTCAGGGTCAGAGACTGGCTACGTTATACGCCACTTCCAGCCAGCATGGCTAGTGACTACGCTGGCTAGGGATTATATAAATTGTAATCCCCCCCAAAGAACTTTTCCAAATTGTGCTGGGAAGAGACAGAAGAGGCATGAAAAATAATAGCAGGAGTTATATAAAACTTATCAAATTTTCTCATAGAAATGTGACAGCCATGCAATGGAAGGAGTACTAATACAGTTAGTTGTTATAGCAGCAGCAATAGCTATTGACCCCAGGCCAAAAGTCTAATCGTTCTATGAACGGTCTGGCTCTGATAAAATTTGCATCGATATATCCAGTGTAGAAGAAATACATGCTATTCCTACACCCTCACTCAAAAAGCAACAACAAGAAAAATACCACCCATAGTTTTTTGCCAGGTAATCTTGGAGTGCAGAGTCCAACACTGCTTCTCTTACAAACATGCACACAGATACACACACTGCATTGTTTAAGAACCAGGCACAAGATGCAATCACTGGCACCTCATCATGAGGTTTCTTGGAAGAAAGAAGAAGAACACATATGTGCCTTCTCATAAAGAACATATAATATTTCATTTTGTGGTAAAAATGCTGCTGAATTTTTCAAAATGGAAATAATGTATCTTTATTCTCTAGATTGTTTAATAGAGCATAGTGATTATCATGATTAAACAAAATGGGAAAAAGATTTTTTAAAGAGCCCTTATTATTACTTTATGCACTAGAAAACAGTTAAATGTCAGCAAATAATCAAATATGTAAAATAAAAATAGTGACAAATTGTTTTCTTAAAAAGTACATAGGGAAAGATTTCAATCTCATTAAAAAAAATAGGGAATGGGGAATAGAGAAAGAGGGAAAGAGGGAAAACAGGGAATAGAAATCCTGATCCATGGATTTTTATTTTTAAAATTCCTGAATTACACAACTAAATAGGAACATACTGTATTTCCTGAATGCTTTTATGCTGAAAGATCTATGAATCTATGAATCTTTGAAACATATGCATTCTTATCAACAGATGTTGGCCCAACAGTATGTCAAAGTAGCAAAGTATTTTAAAAGTCACATATATTGCATGCCAGGTATCTGTTATAGTAAATAACACATTCGAATTTGAAAGCAGTTACCTATATAATAAATTAGCATCAATTAAGCTGAGCAGTAGGTAGACAAATAGTCATTGTTCCCATCTATTTAAATTAAGTACAGAGTGCTGCCCCTATTAAAGTTAAGCTGAATGCTAAAGCATTATTTTATCTTACAAAGTTTCCATGAACAGATAACCCAGAAGAGTTGTTACCTGGTAGGTGATGTGAACAAAAGGTGGTTCTTGAGAAGATGGGTAGGCTACAGATAATCTCTTTCCATTTTTAGTGAATTCTGTTATTTCAAGAAGTCGCAGTTGTAAGTCATTGAAACTTCCACACAATCGTTCCAGATTTCTGGATATCTGACTTGCCCCTTTTTCACTAGCCAAGGTGTTATTTTTTGGAGAATTTAAAGTGTCTTGTATCACTTTCTCAGAAACAGATCTATGGGAAAACCTAGTAGATGTTCCAACACCAAACAGGGCCACAGAACGATTCACTGGTTCAGTATCCAACATTTCAAGAGCAATGGATGGATCTCCCAAGACCCTTCTCTCATCAAAATCACTCACACTGGATGATGAACTTTGTTCATAACTAGGACTCTTCACTTCTTCCAACATGCGTTTCCTTCCACTAGGAGATTGGATAACAGTGCTACCTGGTATTAAGAGCTCCCGGCCTACAACACGATCCTCTGAGGCAAGATTCTCAAAATATTTTCTTTTTCCAGGAAGACTGACTGAGGACTCAAAACTAAAAGGAAGACTTTGGGGAGTATTAGACTTTGCTGAGGATTCTTCTTCAAATGTTAACTCTTTGATCATGAGACGGATGATGTATCTATCTGAATTAGATGATGGAATAAGTGCAGGATCAGTGAACTTTTGCTTGCCAATCAAAATCATTAAGAGATTATCTGTCAAAAAGGTGAGACCTTTGGGTCGTTCACTTTTCTCTAGTTGGATTTGTTGAATGTTGGGCATGCAGAATGAGGTTACAGAATAGACCAAAACAATGTTACAAGTATTAGATGCTATTGCCACAGTTTGTGCTTTAAGGTCAAAGGCAATAATGTCAGGGACCAAAATACCTGGAATACTGACTTTTCTGGTTGTGGTTACCTTGCCTTCAAAAGTCACTAAAATCAGGTGTGATGAATCTTGTCCAGTTCCTGAAGGATAGTCCTTCCTTCTCAAAGTAATGAGAGGACTGGGATCAGATCTCCGGTGGTTTGCAAGGACATGAGTTAAATCAACTGGACCAGATGAGGATGAAGCTACTGAATCAATTGTTACCGATTTGTCAGAATCTATAGACTTTCTCCTCAAATCCATAGAATATTCCTCATCCCCAAGCACCAGTGTAGAATGTGAAGTTAGAGAACCTGTTTCATTACCTCCTGGCAATTCAAATGTAATACCTGCATTTAAGCCACATATCTTATCAAGAGGAAGCTCAGTAGCCACAGCAATCTGGAAATCCAGAGTGGCTTCAATAGCACAGATATAGCCCCCAACATCAAATATTGGGCAAAAGGAACATGCATTTAATGTCTTGCTGGCATCATCCCATATGTAGGAATGAAGTGCAGTGCTTATGGCAACAACCAAGCGATTGCCATCCTTAGTCCAGCAGGCACAATGGATGAGACCACTGCTTTTGATATCTGCTTTAACCCTAGAGTTGCCTGAACGAACAGCATATAAAACAGAAGCATCCCTTTTGGTAAGTACAGATAAAATGTCCCTCTTTGGATGCCACACACAGCCCTGAGGAAGCAGTTGGAATGGTTCACCAACTTCACAAGTCTGAGAAACCAGAAGTTTATTCTTTTCTGAGACACTGTGGCTCAGCTGCCAGACACTAACATGCTTCTTATGCTGAACAGCAAGCAGCGCGGGTGTGTTGGCAGAATGGTGAGGGCTCCAGTAGAGTCCATGGACATGTTCAAACTGACCAATAACAGTTGAGTCTCCAAACTTCAGCTCCTTGTTATGATAGTGCAGTGCTGTCAGTGCCACATGCTTGCCATCTGTCCATGCGATCCCATGCAAGGGGTGAATGGCTTGATATAAAGCATTAAGGCCACTTCTCAGAAGTTTAGCTTTTCCTAATTCCATCCTTCAGACTTCCTTTGTTTAGTGCCGTTTGCTCCAAAACAGAAGCTCCACAGGATTCATCAGACCAGCTCGGCAGAACAAACACTCTTTGACTGAATGCCACTTCCCTTGATGACCATGGTCTTCCCTTCTTCCAAGCATGCAGCCTCCCCCACTGTGTAGCTGATCTAAGGACAGATCTGTATCAGGGCTGCTCATCCTATACCCTTTCCTGGGTGGAGCCTTCACTCTGTCATGTGACATCTAATGAGGTTTAACTAATTACCGTTTCTCTTCAATGACATTTACTTGGAAGCCTATATTTAACTCCTAAGGGCAAGGCTTGCTTTTAAAAATAGCATACTAATACCTTTGGTGACTAAAGGCCCTGCATTCACTGAGCAGAGCAAAGCCAAAGAGTCATTTTGGCTGCAGCATGAAATAACGACCTGACACTTTTGCTCTGACAGCCTTTGAACAGAAGACTAAGGAGATTTAATCATATCCTTGAAGGAAGAGTAAGAACTAGTAATACTCAGTTTTGTCAGCCTTTCCATGCAAGCAATGAAAGGGACAGGGAAAGAAAAAAGGAACGCAATACAAAAAAGGTGCTGTTCTGTGGGTGGGTGACAGACTGATTGACAGACTTTCCTTCTTCTGAATTTACTTTCCTATTATTGTATCCTGCAGCCCAAACTGAAGGGGAATATACAAGTATTTTTCTTTGGCATTTCTAGAAATAGAAAAATCTAGGCTTTAAGCCTGTCTAGGGGTGATGTTACTGTTACTGCAGTTTAGGCCTCCTTGGAGATACCCTTAGATATCATTTTGATATCAATAATTTGGCTGTCTTCTACCACCCCTCTCCACGTGTTTGTGAGGCCCCCGGACAAGCACAGACTAGGCTCGGCCACTAATTGCTGGACATTCCATTCTCCACCCAGGCAGGCCAGAAGTAGCCAGATCCTTGCTTTAGGTGACCTCTCTGCAAACACCCTCATTATGTATGCACGCTGTTTACAAAGGACTCCCTGCCCCGAGCAGGCACCCTGGCAAGCTGAATACTCAAATGCCAAGCACTCTGCGTTTGCATACTGCGTTTGCATACTGGCTAACTCTTTGTCAATTCGGACTTAACTCAATCATGCTAAATTTTGACCTTTCCAAAGCTTTGTCCCGCTCCTAAATCACATTGTTTTCCCCTAGTACGACATTGCCTGCAGTCACATTTCCCTCTATAAAAATCTCTGATTCTGAGACCATCCTCGGATCGCTCCCAAGTTCCAGACCGCCCTGCTGCTGCTTTGCTTGGTGAGCTTCCCCTCAGCTCCATGTGCTGAGATACATCGCACCCCAGCTTTGCTCTCTATCTTCTTTCCGGGCTCCAGGAACAGGTTCCGTATCACCCGAATCAACTATCCCTCAGAAAATCCCACTGTCATACTCAAACCTTTATTTTCCTTAGTTATCTGTGTGTGTGTGTTGCTTACATGGTGTGCCTCTATTTAATAAAGATCATTCATTTATTTCCAACATGGTTTGCTTCTTGACTTGGCCTGACCCCATAAACATTGGGTTACAAGATCCTGCTGCGTTACCCTGCCTCTCGTAGTGCCAACCAGTGCTCTTGACTAATTTCCCCCATTTTGCGTATTGTAAGGTTATTTAGGTGTCCCTTCCGGGACCCCCAGTAAACAGGGTAACAGAGTGGTGGAGTAACGTGGGCAACCCTGGTACCCCTAATTTGAGAAGGAGGTGTGAACCTCCTCAAATCAGGCTGGTACTGACTTAGGGAATGGCCAGGCAAATTGCTAGAACGCTGTTAGGCAGGAATATGTGTGTGTGAAATCTGTGTGTTTGAGTTCTAGGAGCTACTCTATCTGGGTTGGAATCTATCCCCCTTTCTTGCTTGGTTTGTGTATGTCAGCCGCCCCGGCACTGCCAATCACAAGGGGTGTGCACAAGCTGACCCGGGAATCACATCCCTAACTTGGGGTCTATCGTGGGCTGGGATCCGAAGTGTTAGGCTGTTAGTACGGCAGGAACAGTCCACACTCATCCAACACCATAGCAGCAAGGCACAGAAAGCACTTAGGGAAGAAATCCCCCCCTCCAGAGTTGAAGACATGGGTGTGTCCCGCTAGTAGTTGTTGTAGTGAAAGTGCGGGTGCATCCCGCTGTGTGATTTTCGGGTGTGTCCCGATTTGCCAGCATACTAGGTGTGGGTGGTGATTCCCAACCTAGCCTAGGGTTTAGAGGTTTGGCCCATGGTGTAGAAAGGTACCCCTTACCCAGAAAACCAGATAGGGACGGTTCAGTTTTGCTTCCTTGCCCCTTCTTCCCTGCTGCTTGGCCAGGCGGCATAGTAAGTTCCGAAGTGTTCGTCTCCCCGCTTCAGGCAGGCGGTGTACTCCTGAGGGTCCCCTGGGTCCAGGTGACCTCCCTGTCCCTGAACCGTTTCCTCATCCTCTTCTCCCCAACGCTGTCGAGGTGTAAAACCGGGCTTGGGTGTACAAAAGTGACTTTTGTTTGGGCAGGCTGGAGATAGGTTCCTGTCCCTTTTCCTAAAGAAGTTCCACAGAGTTCATTTCCCTACTGCTCCCCCAGGGGTCTAGGTGATCCTACCCATCACTCCAGTTCCTGGTCCCGCTTGTGTTAGGAAGCTAAGTTGTATAGGTGTTGCAATGGCCAAGGGGAGCCCAGTTACTGTTAAGGACCTCATGTGCGAGGAGGAGGTCCAGGGAAAGCTAGAAAGGTGGGTGCTGAGTAAGGAGAAATGCCCCTGGAAGGACTCTATCTTCCAGGCGACCGATCCTTTTACCACACTCCGTGAAGTGTACGCCCTGGCACAGAAGACAAAGAACCCATTCGGGCCATCAAAGGATGCTTTGGCTGCTTGGGGACTTTGGCTTACAGCCAGAGATGCTAGTAGTGCCCTTGTTGAGACCCGAGGGAGCCTAGCAGAAGTGGAAAAGGAGAATGCCCAGCTTCATGCCGAGATTGAGGCACTGTGCGCGGACAAGGTAACGTTCACATCTGTAGCGCATGCCTCCGCACAGAAGCTTAGTGGCATCACATTAGTGGTGCAAACTTGGGAGGAGAAAGCCCATACCTTAGAGGCTGAGCTGGATCATGCCCGAGCTGCAGCCAAATTCATGGTGGGCCAAGTGAGAGAACAGCAGGAGGCTGTGAGTCATGCAGGTTACCTTAAGCAAATAGCTGCACTGGAGAGCCAGCTCCAAACCCGTAAGGCCCTAATTTCGGCTGTGTGCCCGGAGCTGCTCCCAACTTTTGCCCAGGATTTTTCTGGGGAGCCCTTGCTGGAGGATGCTCTGGCAACCCTTCCCCACAATCCAGATTGGAGTGACCCTAAGGTCCCAGTCCATCCGGTAGAGACACGGTCCATGACCAAACGGACCACCCCCATAGGAGAAAGAAATGAAGATAGGGCAGAGACACAGGAGACTCAGGTCACAGAGAGTAGGGTCCCCTGGCGTGCCACCGAGGCTAAGGCAATTGCGGACCAACTGGGTCCTCTAACTTGGTCCACCGGGATCATGTGCTTGAATGCAGTCATCCACTCGCATCCCACAGCCAACGGCCAGGACCTTTGCATGTCCCCATCCGAGCTCCCTACTCTCGAATCGGCCGTGGCAGCTCGAGGCTTGGTTAGGCTCGAGGCCCACGCCTGGATGAGAGAGGTGATCAAGATTTTGTGGCCTAGACAGAGTGCAAGCATGCTGTATGTCATGGAGCAACTGGGTCCTCGTGAGAACCCTGAGGCTTACGTGGCACGGAAGCAGCTGCTCACCATTCTGGCTGAGAAGGTCCCCCTGACTGCCCACGGGTACAACTTTGATCACGTGGAGTTCAAGACTCTGTGGTACAGAGGCTTGAACCATGAGACAAAGATGGCCCTGGGTTTGGTGGATCTGGCCACCACCAACTGGGAGGATTTTGGAAGCAACCTCCGGCAGGTCTCGGACTTGCTGCAAGAGGCTGGTTCCCTCCAACCCACCATCAAGGCCCACAGAAAGGAACCCGGGAATTGGGAACCCATATCTGAGGTCACATACTCGAATTATGGGCCCCATTCCCAGCATAGGGAATCGGCACTGAATTCGGTTCCTAAGAGGAACTGGAATCCGCGCCCAGCTCCCAGACAAGACAGTGTGTTGCTTACATTGTGTACCTGTATTTAATAAAGATCATTCATTATTTCCAACGCGGTTTGCTTCTTGACTTGGCCTGACCCCGTAAACATTGGGTTACAAGATCCTGCTGCGTTGCCCTGCCTCTCGTAGTGCCAACCAGTGCTCTTGACTAATTTCCCCCATTTTGCGTAATTGTAAGGTTATTTAGGTGTCCCTCCCGGGACCCCCAGTAAACAGGGCACACAGGCTTCCACTGATTACTCTCTGGTGAATGTAATATCCCCTCCATGTACTCAGAGCCAACCTTATCTTTACTGCTTTTATTTCAGTATCTGAGAGTTGAATGCTAGCATTCGGAACAAGTGTTGCATCTAGATGTTCACAATATCATTAAAATACATGATTGCTCTGTGGTGAATGGAAACTGCCCTCCCTGTACTCAGAACCAAGCTTATCTTTATTGTTTTTATTTCAGGCATTTGAGAGTTGAAACCTAGCACTGGAAACAAGTGTTATGTCTGGATGTTCACAATATCATTAAAATACATGAGCTGAGTGATTTTGCAAGCCTTTTCTCATCTTCAGTGAGGAAGAACATGGTGTTAAGAGAAGTGCAAAGAATGCAATTTATCTTTTTTTCATGGTTTACTCTTTTCCCTTCTCAAGTTCCTCTTGCCTCATTGATCCTTCTGCTTCCTGGCCTGGCCTTTCAGCTCTCCCTAGGCACTCCCCTTTCCATAGTTAGGGATAGGTAACCTCCGTGGTTGGGAAGCAAACTGCTGCTGAAAATTTGCAGCTGCCAATTGTGCTGCTGAATTTCACCAGTAACTGCTGCAGCTGCCTATAGAGCACAGAGAAAAAGGAGACATCGTGAAGAGGGCAGCAGTGGGCAGAAAAGCAGAAACAGGAGGAAGGCAGGAAAGAGAAAGCAGTAATGGGTGCAGAGAAAGAGAAATGGGCACAGTTAAGATTTTCTAGAGGGGGAAACCTCACCTGTGATGAGTTTTTGGCTGCCTTAGCAGCAGAATAACATTTTGCAGATAGAAAAACAGTTTTGAGAAATTAGATGAAGTCAGTGGGCTGCAAGTTGCTCTCTTGTGGCCTAGGATTTATATGAAAGTTCTTCTCAGCCGAATGGACCTTTTGCTCCTCTCACAGCAGCTCCAACTGGACCATTAAGGACAGATTATCAATATTCCTGAACATTAGTAGAGCAAGAGTTTGGAAATTAATAGTTACTTCCAGACTTCACATATGAGACTGTATGTTGTTTTGTTTCAAAACATTTCAAACAATTGGCAGAAAAATTCTCAAATATGAATTAAAAATTAAAATTGATCAACTATTAAAGTATTTTAATCAGATCATGGAGCAGGAGACCAGAAGAGAAAAATACCAAAGGAACAGAAGCAGCAGCAGTGGGATAGCAATGAAAACAAACATAGGCTTTCATAAGAGATCGCTGCTCTGCTTCCCCTGCGAGGATATCAATAAGACTGAGGGGTGTATCACACCATGGCAAGGCTGTATGGAATCCTGGGATTTGCAGTTCAGGGAGAGGCATTTAGAATTTATAGCCAGGGAGCTCTTGAGCTTCACTAAATTACAAATCTCAGAATTCCACAGAATGTTGGAATGGCAGTTAAAGTGGAATATTAGCACCATAACAGCGTGGTGTGATAGGGCCCTGAGATTCTCTACAAACTTATGTAGTGCAATTGCCCATTGAACTTAATGCAGCTTTCTCCTTTGTTGACACACATAGGTGTGGGATATTTATTTTTGATTTGAGAAGAAACCCTTTTGTACCCACGGAACAAAACAGAAGGAATGCTACTACAGTCGCCTCTCCACATTCGCTAGGGTTAGGGGCACAGGACCTCCAGGAAAGTGGAAAAACCGTGAAAACTCTAGGCCCTCCCAAACCATATTTTAACACACACAAAAAAAGTATGATCACCATATTCAACCCATCCTGGATACTCTGATATATCAGGGTTCCTTCACAAGGCAGAATTGGGTGGCTGGTGGGGCTCACTGTGCCCTCCCCTGCTGCCCCATACCATTTTTAATAGGAACCCAAAAGCCTCATTCGCAGTTTCTTATTCTCACAAGGCCTGCAGTTCCTACTAAAAATGGCATAGGGAGGCTGCAGAGGTGGCAGCAAATAAACCTGCAAAAGTGAAACCTGCAAATGTGGAGGGCTGACTATGGCCTTTTCCACACTTTGATTTAGAGACGGGGCAGAGCGTCCTCTGGCGAGGATGTTTGCACTTAGGGGCGGACTGGGTCCAGACTACTTTATGTATGTCCGGACTTCAGCCCGCTCCAGAACGACCAGAACTGGTGGTTCGCCGTGCTATTGAAAGACTGCTTAAAAGAGGTCTTTCAATAGCACAGTGCACCCCAGTCCGTCACTGTGCCAATGTGTAGATTTGCAGGCTCGCACCAGTGCGAGGCTACAAATCTTCCGGGGGTGGGCTTTAGGCTGGCAAGCTTCTCCAGTTGGTGGAGAGCCTCCACCAACCGGAAAGCGCCATTTTCATCCCTGGAGAAGTGTGTAGCGTGGGCACGCACTGCTCCGGATCAGCCTGGATCAGTGGAGGGAGCGTGCCAGCCCAGTAAGTATCAGAATGCCCCATTTTCCCCCAAAAGTGCGAAAAAGCCTTATATTTCATTTAAAAGGCCTTGCACAACAACCAAATGCTAAAAGCTGCCACCAGGTGGTGCTTCTACTAATTCTGTAGTGCTGCACAATACTGGGATTAAAGCAGCCCTGCAGATAAATCTGCAAAAGTTAGCAGCTCATGAAACATTGTCACCTTAGCCATCCCACCCACACAATTATCTTTAAGTTATTTGAGGCACACCAGGAGGATCTGAAATAGAAAAAAGGCCAGATTTCCTCATATTTATAACAGCTTTCCTGTCGTAGCCGCCAGGCTCAGACTGCATGAATGTTGCTGTGGTGACTCTCAGGTTTAATGCTATGGCTACTGTAAGACAAAACTTCCAAAATGCTGCAAATATATAAGGCAAATAGTCCTCTCTCTCCAAACATTGGGTGGGGTAAGTGGGTGGTGTTTTATTTACCAAAACATCATCAAAATGATTATGGTACAAAATGTAGCTCTACATCTACAATAAATGTAATTTCATAATATTCTGTTTATGTAGTTTACGTGAAGAAAACTGTTATTTTTATATGGCTTCCAGACAACTCAGACTTGAAGGCAACTGTTTCATAGAGTTTTTTCTTGAGATTTATTCAGAGGAAGCCTGCCATTGCC
Source organism: Ctenosaura bakeri (assembly GCA_948474755.1). NCBI lineage: Eukaryota > Metazoa > Chordata > Lepidosauria > Squamata > Iguanidae > Ctenosaura > Ctenosaura bakeri. The sequence goes on from CAOLHI010000203.1 coordinate 791,600, forward strand.
TTACTCTGAGGCTGAGAGAGTGTGATTTGCCCAGAATCACCCACTATTCCACAGCTAATCAGGGATTCAGATCCTGGTCTCCTGGAATGCTAGACCAGCACTCAAGACTACTACACCACACTGAGGCCTTTTCCGCACAAGGGCAATACATCGCACTGGCATCATATTCTTGCTGTTACGTCTGCATGTTAAACGGGTTAGTATCGATGTTTCCTCTGCAGATTCACATGCCTTGAGCTCTTAGTGCGATTACTATTGATGTAAAACCGATGTATTGTAAAACCAGAAAAACTCTGATGTAAAGCACAGAAACTGAGTTGGCTGCATTTCTGACAACACGCAGAAGGTGTACACGCAGAGGTGGTTCTCTGTGGACGTTGCCAACTTTCCCTGGCGTCATTTCTGTCTGCTCCTATCTCCACCCCTCAAACGCAGGGCGGGCACTGGAATACAATGAAGTATGTTGGGATCCTCAGCATAGTTGCTTTTCAATTTCTGGCCATCTAGACCAGAGTTTTACAAACTTTTCATGTTGGTCACACACTTTTTAGACATGCATCATTTCACGACACAGTAATTTTACTAGCAATTTTACTAGCAAACCAGAGGTGGGTGCTTGTCTTCCGTAAGAATGAACTAAAATACCTCCGTTGATATGTAGCAACAGGATTTTTTTTTTTTAAATTGACCAATCAGACGTGGTGGTGTGGAGCAAGGGAGGGAGTGGGAGGAGGATGGGACTTTCACAAGCACTGAGGGAGCAGAAGCGGCAAACAATTTTCACTGCATTACTTCAACAGAAACCAGAGGACATGCAGATAACAATCCAGTAAAATTGGAGTAAGTTGGGTTAAAAAACACCGCTCACAACATGTAGTGAAATGTTCCTCCACTCTGGTGTGGAAATGGCCTGACTCTCCTAAAGATGATAAAAGCTGCAGGAAAGGAGATTCCACCTGAACCTTGGGAAGAACTTCCTGACAGTCAGAGCTGTCCAGCAGTGGCATATGCTGCCTTGGAGTGTGGTGGGGTCTGGAGGATTTTAAGCAGAGGCTGGATGGCCATCTGTCAGGAATGCTTTGATGGGTGTTCCTGCATAGCAGGGAGTTGAACTGGATGGCTCCTGTGGTCTCTATGATTCTATGATATAGAATTATATGGATTCCTATATATTGCAATGTATATTTGGATTATAATCCATTGTAAACAAATGAATTTAAAACCTTGTAATCCTGTTTATGAATGCAGCCTAAATTTGCAAATTCAGCTAGTCAGTTGCCACTTTCAGTGCCTTCTGTAGCTGGGCCTTGCTCTCCACCTGATTACACAAACATTCAGGCCCTTTTTGCACAGCATTTTCCATGCGAAAGATGGCATGGAATGTCGTGCGATTATGAGGAGCGATCCGCACAATGCACTCACAATCGCGTGATGCTCCAGGGGCCAGCAGGCGCCGATCGCGCACCTTTTCATTTTCTGCTAGAAGCCGAAAATGGTACACGATCGCACATTGCTCCCGAGCCCTGCGTGCACTTTCCTGGCGTGTGGAGCCTCTGGAGCTGTGCCAGTTGTGCTTCCTGCCCCAGTGCAGCCTGGGAAACTCCGAAACTGCGGAAGGAAGAGGCGGGGCTCTCACACAAGCAGGCAGTTCGTGCAGAGCTGAAGGACCCCAGACGCGAGAGCCTCTTACCGGAGGCTGCTCGCGCGATCCCCGCACCCCAGCGCTGGAAGAAGGTGAGGTGCGGAAAGGGCCTCAGTCTTCTGAAATTAAAAAAACAATGGAGAGAAAGTTTCTGACAACAAATACAGGTTGGACACAAAGTACCAAGCAAATCAAATGCATTCAAGCTTGAAAGTAAAGAAAACATTATGTTCAAGCTCCTCCTCCCCTCAAACTGTGTGTTTGTGTGTGTGTGTGTGTGTGTGTGTGTGTGTGCAGAATGTAGGATCAAAACAGGGTCACTCTGTAGAAGGTCATGCTTCTACAGTATTGCAGCAATGTAATGCTTTAGAAATTTCTCATCTCTAAATTCTTTTCTAACATTTTTATCCTTGGGCTGGTGGTGTGTCATCGATTAGTCACGCTGGAAGAAATCCAACCCAAACAGAGAAAACTACCAGCTTCTTCACTTGAGAAAACAGGACTATACAACAGAAATAAATGAATAGTGTGAATACATCTATCTGTGCCTCCAGGGTTCTAAGGATACTCAAATACTGAGATAAGCAGATGATACTATCCTTTTTTTGGCACTGTCAGGCGTTGTATTTCAGACTGTATTGTGAGGGTCATTCTTATGAAGGCAGCACTGGCCTATGGTCTAAGCATGGGATGACCAAAATTACAGGGTGAGCTCTCTCAAATCATAGGACACTAGTATCTGAAAGTGCTCCGACATCAGTCTGTCCTACAGGAGACCGTAACCTTTCTGTATTCCATTTTCACCTCTTTTCAGCAGTATTTAAATTTTTAAAACACAGCTGTATTTTGTAATTCCTCTTAATGCTTTCATTTCCAGATACAGATTTGAGAGACTTAAACGCTTCCAATAAACAGAAATATAATTTCTATTATAAAACAGGCAAGTGTTTTATTAACAAGTTAACAACAGCTTAAAAATGTTTGGCTAGAGGAATTAAGGTCTTTTGTTTTCAACCAGTTTTGCTGGTAAAATAGCCTACTAGAATTTCTCTTTCTGGAAAAGGAAATTATTTGGCGGGAGGGGGAATTCTTGGACTCTGCCTTTAATTGATCTGATTAAAAAACATTAGGTACTTCTAAAAATTTAAATCAGTGGGGAGGAAACAAGCTGATATTGGCAAACTCTGCAGCACGGATTATTTGTAGATAATGAAGGCAGGAATTCAATAGGTGTAGCTTTCTCAATCACTTATTATGTGCAGGTATTAGCATCCTATTTTAGAATGAGTTTAGAAATGGCATGAAAGCTGCTACAAAGAGGTGTGGTTTTGGGCATTTCTTTCTGTTTTATTGACATATTAAGTTCAACCCTTTGGTTTCAGAGAAGAGTAATTTCCTTGTCCTTCCAAAAATATGAGAATTCTAATTTAAGACTCTTGCCTTAATGTTCAGTTGGTGTAAGCAGTAAAGATACTTCACATATGAGGCTTGGGTACAATTTAGGATCCATGTGCTTTCCCTGCAATACTGCATACTCTTAACTGGGACCAAATCCCATTGACCTCCACTTGTATTACTTCTGAATAGGCATGTATAGAATTCCACTGTCAGCCTTTTAGTCCATTTGTCTGAATGGTGAGGTCAATGCAGAAGCCCAAAATATTATGGACACACTAATTAGCAGTGTGATCCATGGCTCACATGTGTCTTCTAGATGTCCCAGGGCAGCCCCTCCCATTTTGGTTGTGAAACAAATCCTTTTGTTTTCTGTATGAAAAAGCCCCTCAGAAAGTGTCATGGGGCCAATTTAACCATGTTTTGAGAGGCCTGTTTTATGCCAAAAAGCTAACATGGTGTAGTGGTTTGAACATTGGACTACAGGTCTGGAGACCAGGGATCAATTCCCCTTTCAGCCATGGAAATCCACTGGGTGACCTAGGGCACATCACATGCTCTCAGCCTCAGAAAACCGTAGCCTTGGCCCTTTTCGCACGGGCTTTTTCTCGCGCAACAGCCCCGTGAGCCTCGCGGGAGTGGGAGCGTTGCTCCGCATGACGCACTCCCACTTCCGCCGGGCTCACGGAGCTGAAGCGGCGCAAGCGCGGGTTTTTTGATTTTCGCTTCGAAGCGAGAATCACCCGCGCTCGCGCAACGCTCCCGGCGCCCGCGCGCACTTACCCCTCGTGCGGAGCATCGGGGAGCCGGCCGGGTCGCGCTTCCTTCCCTCCGCCCCTGCGGAAGGAAGGGATGGGGCGGGGCGCTAGCGCGACGGACGCGACACATCCTGCTTCGCGCGCGGGGCGGGCGGACCGGACAAGCGCCTTTCTCATGCGCGCGGGGGGGCGGACGGGACAAGCGCCTTTCTCGCGCGTGCGGGGGGGTGGACGGGACAAGCGCCTTTCTCGCGCGCGGGGGGGATGGACGGGACAGGCTCCTTTCTCACGCGTGCGGGGGGGATGGACGGACGCGCGAGCCGCCTCCGCCTCCGGGAGGCTGCCGCTTCCCCGCTCATTCCTTCGCCTGCGGAAGGAAGGAGGGGGAAGCGGCAGCCTCCTGGACAAGGCTTCTTGTGTGAGCC